>JAQFXN010001903.1:0-13867 GCA_034693365.1 Liacarus xylariae
TCAATGTGACACATCCTCGCTGTCATACCTCTGAGTCAAGCAGTGATCCCTGACTGGGTTGAAATCCCCGGTTGTGCAGAGAGAAGGTCCCCCTAAAAAAGGATTGGATAAAAAACCAGATATTATATCTTGTTATTATAGGATCAGGTGGTAAAGTCAAATCGGGAATATAAACTTTAAATCGGCAATAATCGGGAACAACCCTTCATATCAGGAATATCGAGAAAATAAAATCCTTTTTTAAGTCTATAAGACCCCATGTGAACAATATAATAAAATACCCCACTCACAATTACAAATAAATATCGGAAATTCTCGAGATTTCCGAAACCCTGTTTTGGGGTGTTATCGAATATTCTGTGTCTTGATTCCTAGAAATATAAGAGAATTTTGTCAAATTCTGTTAAGTTCTTCCAAAATTCACCATATTTAGCTCAAATTCTGTTAAATCGTGTCATTTTTCAATTAAATTCTGTAGAATTTGACAATTGCAAATGAAATTATTTAAGTCTATGCTTTTATTCTACTTTTGCGAATATTCTCGTGACGGGTATACTTAACTTCCAAAAATGAGCATGGTAAGATGTTTTATTATAGGAGATGGTGTCAAAGAAAATAAGACGAGGATTTTAATAAAATATTAAACATTTAAGAAATATTAAAAAAGTAAACTAATTTTCTGGTGCAAAGACGTTCTTAAATCTTAAAGATATATAAGTTTAAAATAAAATGAGAATGTGGTTAATTTAAATAAACAAAATCTTATGATTTGGTACTTATATCACCATTTAAAACATATTTAAGATTAATTTCATTAAAGCCCGGTATGAATGAAAGAAATAATTCCTTGCGTGACTATTAGAGTTACTTTTAACCATTAATATTATTCTGTACTGTAGTGACCAATCAGTGTCTAATAAATAAATAATTTTCTGACCTATATTTACAGTTTATCAGTTGGGCTGAGAGTGGTTGCAGTTTTTATGTAAGGCTATAAATTATCTGTCATTCATCAATAAATGGCAAAGTAGTGCTAAATAAATATATATAAAGCTATTTTGTCGAAGAGATAACTAAACAATGCGATAAGTGTGTATGTCATTATTTCAAATAGTTTACTAAAAAATAGTGAAAAGACTACAGCGAAAAAATCTTGATTATATTCAGGGGTAGCCAATGGGGAAGGGAGTGTATAGCCTAAATACCCCTCTGAGTTTGAGATTTTGCAAAATTCCCTCTGACATTTTGCGCCGCAGGCGCACTCTTATTTTTGCCCTGCGCATTTTTCAAGTTTTGAAAAAATGATACAAAAAATGACTTTTTGGCAAAATCTCAAAATACTACCCTCTGATTCGGTCGATACTGGATAATCCTGATTATATTGGTACCGTACCTTGGTAGTTGTGTAGAAATTCATCTTAATTAATAAAATTACTCACTCTTAGAATGAGCAGAATTTTAAAGATTTCCACAAAATACAGACCATTATATGCAGATATTTCACATTCCGCAGAGGTTTTGTTAAATTGTGTTATATTTTGGTACATTCCTTAAAAATTAGTCGGAATTTTAGAATTGCCATTTTAACCACGACATACTCTTTCCAAATTCCCTTGATTAGTTGATTCCCTTAGCCTATTAGTTAATGTCAAAGAGTATAATTAAAGACAATTTGCTTATTATATTTATTTTATTGTTTAAACTAAATTTCATTTTTTAAAAATTTATTTAAATGAAAAAAATTGATTGCATTATAGTATGATATGTATTGTGACATTTTATATAATAAAAATAATTAAATGGAATGAATTGATGTAAAAATTGATTAATCTTAACATTAAATAACATAATTTAATTAATAATAATAATATCAATAATAATAATAATGTGATAATAGTTTTGAGAAAAAACAATGAAATTTATGAAACAAAATAATATTTAGTTTAAACGTCTCAAACATTGAATAATAATAATAATTAAAAGGCACTGATATTGAGAATCTTTAATTAATGCTAATCAATACAACTATAGCCTAATCACAGTTAGGTATGCATTTTGGGACGGAATCCACTCATTTATTAATTTACAAACGTTAGAGAATGTCTTATACAATCATTCGCTGTGTTCTTCAGCAATAGTTTGAAGCTCTTTATTAGTTTTGACTCTGGGATACAACTGTAAAAATAGAGATAAAAATGAGAATTTATGGCCAAATATATAGTACATATAATAAGTTATTATTAATAACTTTATATAATAGAGTAATAATAAAAATAATAATAATCCAAATGTTGTGAATTCAAAATATTTTATATATAAATGAGTTTATTATCAAATGATATAATAAAATAAAATATAAAAGACTGACTCCGAGCAGATTTCTTGGCACGTAGCCCTCTCGGTCCCTAATTTTGGCCCACCACCATTCGCGTTCCTGTTCATCGCCTTTCCTCATCACAATTATAGGGTCTCCGTCTTTAAAGCTAAGTTCGTCTGAGTTTTGAGACTCATAGTCATAGACAGCGTATACTTGACTGCCGTTTAATATTCCGAGCTTTTCCTGAACTCCTATAACACAAAAAAAAATGATTCAAATAATAAAGAATGCGTCGAAAGTTTCAACCCTTGGGTAATAAAAAACAGACTTAAGAATTAGATCTAAATCTCACGTACCGTAAAGATATTGTGAGCACCCGTCAAATCCTTCCTCATCCTCTTCACACTTCTCAGCAGCTGTTTCTTGATCTGAGAGAGTAGTGGCAAAAATACAGGCGCCGTTCTCTACTAGAAATTTAACCATTCCTTTAAATTGAGAACATGAGAACAATTATAAATAAAATTGAGGTCAAATTTAGAAAATAAACTCCTTTACCCGAGTTGTTGCACGAGGCACTGCAATGGAGTGGAGTCCTAACACATTAGAAAGTGAACAACATTTAATTAAATTCTGTCTAACATTTAAATTATGGCATAAAACGGATATTAATGTAAATAAAATTAAACTTAAAGATTAATTAATAATACAATTCATGAGAATATGATTTCCTATCCCATCAAAGCATAAGTTGTTTAATATAAAACAGAGTTTTAATTTCATTTATCTTAATTAAAATCTTTTTAGAAAATCATAGCGAAGGCATAGAATTATGAAAAATCTCTTTGAAAATTCCGAAAATTAATTTTGAGAATTATTTAGAATTTTATAAGAAATTCTCTGCACTCGTCTGAAGAATAAAAAAGAAAGAAAGACAGAGAATGAAAATGAAAATGAATAATGAGTTTTAATAAAGATTTTCAAAAAGAATTTCAAAAAGAATTGATTTATTTTACTATTCAATACTCTTTTTAATACTCTTGAAAAGTAAAAGAGAATAAGAATTTTAAAAAAATAAATAAAACTTTCGTTTTCTTTGATATAAGAAAAATGATTTAAATTAAATCCTATTATTATTAAGGCTTAAGAATTAGAACTTTCTTCTTGAGAATATATTTAACACTAATTTATATAATAATACTCATATTTGAGTAAAACTTTGTTTGAGCCGAGGCTATATTGAATCAAATCCATTGCCTCCTTTGTGTATATGAATGGAAAACAATTGTTATATCAATACAAATGAAATGGAATTTATTTTAAGGTACTTTAAGAATATATGTAAAAAATATTCAGTACTTTAAAGTTTTATTGAAAATTTATTTTTATTCATTTTCTCCCCCCATATATGTCCGGAGAGATGTATTTTTCTTCGTATATAAATTGTTATACATTTTATCTGACCTTTTAGGCTATTGTCCGAATTGTATTCAATGATACATAAAATTTATACGAAATACAAGTGAATGTAATACTGAATATCATTGGAAAGAGTGAAATATATTATATCGTATAAAAACCAAATGCCGTTCACAATAGTTTCAGACAATTTAATGATTCGAAAGACACTTGACTGCAATGCACATAAATTATATGCATTTCAACGTTACGTTCCTTTCGTTATAAATTGTTTTTTGATAACTACCGCTATTATGGTTTGAAATAAAAAATAGTCTCTTTTCCTGTTTTTCTTGTTTAAGAACTTTACTGAAAATTCTCAATCAATACTACACTATATATGAAAATATAGACACATAAACAATAAAATAATTGAGAGTTAATTAACGACAAAAAATTCTGTTGTCTACAGGAGTTTCGCTACGGAATACAAGAGTGGAATACAAAAACGAGTCTGTGCTCTCATTAAGCCAATGATTTATGTAAAAATAATAGTTTAAACGAAAGGTTTTCTACATTTTTTATGAGTATTTTCAACAGAGAATAGAAAATTAATTATAGAAAGTAATTAAAGAAAAGGAATTCTTAATGAGAAGTATAGGGAAAAAGCGTAAAATTTAGTGCAAAAAAGACTAAAATTAATTGCTTTCTGTGTACTTGCGATACATACCAGCCATCGCTATCCTGTGCGTTGACATCACATCCATTCTCCACAAGATATTTAACAATATCAAAATGACCGGCGCAAATGGCATTATGCAGTGCAGTAATGCCCTCGTCATTAGCAGCACTTGGATTTGGCACCTGCACAACGTAATTAAACAGTTAGATATAAGTTAGGCTTATATTTCATTGGTTTCTATAGTGTTTGCATCAAACTTGACAGACATAGAGAGACAGTTGACTTCATTATCTTAATCGAAATCTTTTAATATAAGCGCAAAATAAAGAGCTTTTTATGGAAAAAATTCTTGTTTTTCAAAAACAATTTTATGTTTCAATTTCTCATTATTCGAAGTGAGAAAACAAATTCAATAAATTTCGATATAATTTTGTGTATAAAATAGACATTAGTTTTAAGAATAGAAGCATTTGTTGTGTATATTATTTATGAGCAGTCATTAGACTCTTAGTCTCGAATAGCAATCTATTATAATATACAGAATAGTGTGTATAGAGCACAGATGTCTAGGGGGCTCTAGCCCGGAATACCCCTTAACGTTTTGACCGGATATCACTCTTCACGAGGTACCCCAAAAGCAAATTCTACTGCAGAATTCAACAAAAATTAGTAATATTTCACTATTTTCAATGAGTTTTGTATTGAAAAAACCATAGATAAGCTTATTTCGAGCATTATTTCACTGTTTTCTTTGAGTCTTTTTTAAAATTAAAAATCTATATAAACTAATTTTAAGCAATATTTCATTGTCTTAATAAGTTTTGTATTGATAAACATTAAACACATTTTGAGCATTTAAAACCACTTCATCAGATACAAGGGTCAAAATAGAACTTTTTGAACCCTACCCCTCCCCCTATAGCAAAAGTGGCAAAATCCAGCATTTTATCCTCCCCTAGGCTCTCGTATAAAGAAGTACCTCTAACATTTTGAACCTTGGACATTCTGGTAGAGAGTAGTGCTATAAGTAATGAGGAGTATTGGAGTATAGTTTGATTGGAGACTCACTTCTTTGGCAGTTTTCTTGACGAGTTCGAGTTCGCCCTCGAGTGCCGCGTCGAGGAGGAGGGCCAGGGGGTCGAAGCTGACTCGTCGGCAAACAAGTGGATGACTTCCTTTGGAACTAGTCTTGTGGTCGTCGTTGTTATTCAATTGTTGACACTTGAGGTTTCCTTTGGCTCTTTTGGAACCGACTATACTATTCGATTGCGTATAGTTTGGCAAAAGATTATCTCTATTTTGGTCGCAATCGCTCTCTTTTTTCTTGTTGTTCTCAATCATCAAATTAGAATCGAATCCCTGGTGTGTCTCCTCTTTCTGTTGGTTCGATTGCTGCTCTTTGATTAGATTTATATCACTTTCGTTGTCTTTATCGACACTTTTATCTGATTTCGTTTGCGTTAAATCGCATTGAATTTTGTTTTTATTTTCATTCAATTGGTTTGAATCAACTTTAATACAATCAGACGATTGTTGAGTTGACTTCGGATCCGATTGTGTGTTAGATATCAGTGGAGTGTTTGACTGGGAGTCAATTGATTTTTTACACTCTTGTGCTGACACTTGCAGAGCCAACTCCTGCTCTATTTCATTGTTGGCCACAACTGGTCGTCGTTTAACTTTATGCCAATCATTTGACAAATTATTATTACTATTATTATTGTTATTCTTAGTAATGGTGGAAACGGTTGCAGCACTGCTATCACTGCTTCCAGTGCTGGCAGTACTGCCACTGCTATTAATATTATTATTGTTATTAACATTATTTCTGATTGAGCCATAAGTACTATCTTTGTCTTCACTCTTAGACTGAAGTGAAGAACAATTAATTGAATAGTTATTATCTGAAAGATTAGCTGTTGTTGTGCTGACCATTGGTTTGGTGTCACAACTGCTAGCATTGCTTTGAGAGGACAGTGAAGAGGATAGGGAGGATGTCATTGAAGTGATATCAGAAGCAACTGCGGGTGCATTCAGTGCATTCAAATCGCTTCCATCTGTAGTCTCATTCAGATTTGATAATTGAAGCAATGGTTCACTAGTATTACGTGAGTTGAGATGCGATTGGATCTTATCCTCATAGGAATGATGGATCAATTGGTTCTGTTGTTGGCAATGGTGTGGCAGCTGTTGAATCATTAATCCAGACCTGCTGTTGATTGCATTATATGTCTTTTGAATGGCCAGAGATGTAAGTGTAGGTCTAATAATGGACAACATTGAGAGAACCGTTATATAAGTTATAAGAGTTTTGATGTATTGAATCAAAAATCATAAATCATTTACAGTTAAGTTCTCATAAAAATAGTTGAGACGAACCAAAAAACCAATTTTTTAACACTCAATATATAAGTTGTTTTATAAAATCATTTTAAGGCTTATAAATGTATTTTTTCACTCAATCCCTATACTTCTCTATATATTGAGTCACAAAAAAAAACATTATTAGAAAATTGCTTTAAAACACAAAAATTGACTAAAATTGATGAAAAACTAAACTTAAAATTTTTATATTACATACACTCAGTTCCACAACTTATTACAATCATAAACACTATTAATATTATATTTTTTTAGGAGAAAAAAATTTAGCAAATGATTGATCGATAATAAAGAGAAAATAAATGATTGGATTTTATGAACAAAACGGCATTTTTTTCCAAATTTCATCTCAATTTATAATCGCATAAAGATTTCAATTTTAGAATTCAATCACTTATATGACAAACAATTTCCCTGATATTAATGCAAAAGAATAGGATATAAATTTGGGAAATAATTTATTATTATTTCTTTTTGTGAAAAATATTAGATTTAATTCCAATGTCTTGTCATTGATTTGATTTGAATTCATAAATATTGTTATTAAATCCGAAAAAAATGTTTTTATAATCTGCGAAATAAAATATTTTTAGACTTTATATCATAGAAAAAAAGTTTCTATTAATAAAAGTTTGCGTAAAAAAATTATCGAAATATAATTTCATAGAATTGTTTGAATAAATTGAAGATTTAATCATAAAATCTCATTAGAGTTGTCTAATGAACACAACAAATGACATAAATTCTATTGTTATTTATAACTAATTTTTTTTACTTCACTTCCATAGAGTTGTGAACCAAAAAAAAGATAAAATAAGATCAATAGTAGTGCTAATACTTGCCTATTATATCCAGTATTGGTTGTATTGATCGGCGTATTACTATTCGTCAATAAATTGGATGATTTTTTAGTATAACTATTGGTATTGTTTAGGGATAAGGCATTCATATCGAGTGATTCGTTATGAATTTGAGCACTGAATAAATGATTGGGTGTTTGACGCGGCGGTGGTATTGGTTTCACAGGTACTGATGGCTTCGGCGGTACAATAGGTTTAGGTTTAGTAATTAGTGGCACTTTACACTGATTACTAGCGAATTGTGACTGAGTTTGGTTTGGGGTATGTGTTGGCACACTATGGCTTTGAATCACACTTTGGTTTGAATTAATTGAATTGCTTTGGAGTTTATTATTTCCGATAATATTGTTATTGTTTTGTAAATTATAGTTAGTTTTCAATTGTTTGCTATTAATTGTATTTCCATTCGGATCGACATAATTGGTTGAGTTAAACATCTTAGGGTTCAGGTTCTGGAGGTTCTGATAGGGATGTTGTGTTCCGTTTGAGTTATTGATGCTGTTCTGCATCTGTTGCTGCATTTTATAGGCTATGATTCCGTTGTGGTTTGGAATCGATGCCCGATCTGAAGAACCACTACTTCCTGATGGAGACGGTCTCTCTTCTAATAGTGAACTCTTAGTATTCATCAGTAGTTTTGGATTACTGTTTATGTTATTTGTAATAATGGAAACGTTATTATTATTATTATTATCATTATTTAGGGAACTGTTTGTCGTCAATAGTTTCTCATTTGAAAGTTGACAATGGATTCTATCGTTTTCTGGAGTCGAAACACATAACTGATTTGTGACTGACGTCTGGCTATAGTGTTGATGATGTTCTCTGACTCCAAATTTTGTATTATATGGAAGTGTTTGATACTTAGGGTCTTGTTTGCAGCCCATGAAGTCTATATTGGCGTTAATGTGTTGATCAAACTTATGGACAGAAAAAAAGAAAGAATAAAAATAAGTAAAAATATAAAGAGTTATAAGTTATTTCAGGAAATGATATTTTTCTCAAAAAAGGTTGATTTAATGTCTATTAAAGTAAGTTATATTCTTCGGTTCATCCAAACCCATACCTCACTGATTCTGGTCTGTTCTCTGAGCACAGGTTCCACAGCAGCGATATTAATATTGGCACTCAATGGTCGCATTGTATGACTTATTTTAGTTCGATGTCCGCTATGGCCAACAGAACTCCTAAGAACTGCATTATTAATATTGAGTCCATTTTCATCTAATGTCGTATTATTAGCTCGAATTAGATTTGAATGCATTTGAGAAGACAATTGTTGATTGAGTTGTCGTTTTCGCGCCAGTCTTTGCTGGAGTTCACTAATTCGCTTATCCACCCGAACCATCTCCGACTGCCTCTGAGTTAATAAACCTCTTTTAAGCATCAATTCGTGGCCATTCTGTTCACTTAATTTGCTCCGATACTAATTTTAGGCACAAAACAAAATCATTTGAGAAGTTATTAATATCTCTACTAATCTATTGAAGAGAAGATAAGTTCATTGAAATACAGAGTAATGTTCAACCTTTCGATCGACAATTGGATAGTTTTTTCCTAACTTTGGAGTTAAATCGAGTGAAAAACTTTATATAAGAGCTGCAAACCATTCATGGGATTAATGAGAAAATAGTTTTCTCATTAGACCTAAAGAAAACTTTTTTTCATTCATTTAGTGAACATTTCGTAACAATCTTTCTGTTTATATCAATACTAAAAGAAAGTTATTTTTCAAACATAAATAATTGCATTTATTGTCTTATATTCTATAAGACTTTTATCCTGTGTTTGGATAATATCGGAGAAGAGTTTCTTCTGACAACAAAACAATATTATACTAAAATATATTCTAATATTATATTCAATTATTTTATATTGTGTGCAAACGTTTGATTCAATATTCAAGTCTTGAATTTGCAAACAGATCACGAAAAACTCTAAACTGAATA
The DNA here is from genome assembly GCA_034693365.1 of Liacarus xylariae. Lineage (NCBI taxonomy): Eukaryota > Metazoa > Arthropoda > Arachnida > Sarcoptiformes > Liacaridae > Liacarus > Liacarus xylariae. The sequence goes on from JAQFXN010001903.1 coordinate 9,586, forward strand.
AATAACTATTATTTACCAAAAAAGCAGCCAAATGTAGATTTATTTTCAATTTCCAAATCGAATCAAAAGAACTTTATGTGAAGTAAAATAAGATTTTTCGATCTCTACTAATATTTCTTTTTTTAAATATAATTCAAATATTTTTCTATAATATAAGTTAAAATAATAGGAAATGGTATTTTGAAACTCTCCCTCTTTTCAACTTAGGACTACTTAAAGAATTTTATCAGAAATTCTTCTCTACTTTATATCTCACATAAGTTTAATTAAGGATTAAATGATATGAAATTAATAGTAATTTTTATATTTGTTTACTAATGTTTAGATAATAATTAGATATAATTTACGTATAAATTGAGGTTATATTTCATTAGAAAATGATTATTAAAGTTAGAGTTATATAATATAAATGAGAAAAGAATTTAATGATAATCTAAAGATTAGGGCAGAGAATAGTAACAAGGTATTATTATTACTGTATTATTCAGTTAAGAGTCTTATTTAAAGTTTAATCAGTTTCTTAAGCAAAGTTCACTCACCAGTAGTTCTTGTCTTAACTTTTCCAATTCTATGCCATGTTTTGCATTAGAAATTCCGTTAATATGATAGCTATTAGTAGTATTTCCTTTGCGCAGTTCTTCCAATTGTCTGGTGAGAGCATCAACTTTAGTCAGTGCCACAGAAAGCTCTTTCTCTTTTTCATTAAATAAGGTGCGGATAGATTCGAGTTCAGAGCCTAGAAATGCAAAAACGAGAGCAGAAAAAGTGAGAAAATGAGAGAAAATAATCATTAAAATTAAGTGAATCGCTGGTGGAGTGGAGTGGAGTGGAGTCATCCAAATATTTCTAAATTATTTCAGTTCATCAGTTCTGAACCACATTATAAACGAGAAGATGTGATGAGGTTTTTGCGGACTATAGTCAACATTAGAGAAACTGTACATTTGGCACACATTAGACTAAGACTATAATCTATCTTATTTCACGTGTGTTTCCAGTCTATTATCATTAGCCAATGCATTACTAAATTGAGTATCACTTTCACTAATTTATAAGTTAAGCCAAATTAAGTATTTATACATAATTTTCTGATCAAATTCTATGGCTTTTTGTATTTTCTGGTATTTAATAGACTATTGAGTAAATATTTATACTACAAGTTAGAGGAAATGGCAATATATTAGAGTAGTTTTTGATTAATATGAAGAAAAACAATTTCGCTTACATTCAAAGAATATTCAACATTAATGTGTAATGCATTCTAATATATTGTGTTTCACTTATTTTAAAAGTTTCTTTTTTCATTGAGGAAATCATTTAGAAATTCATTCATTCAATGAATATGTAAATTATTATATTATACTAAATATTAAATATGAAATGAGTAATATTTTTATGGAATACCAGTAACAAAAATCAATAAAATACTCCATACAATAAGTTTAATTACAATGTGTTTTCATTTGATATGAAATTTTCAAAGAATATTATATATATTCTAATTCTGAAATCGAAAAATTTTCATTAAATCAGAGAAAAACAGAATTATATTTTTTTTATTTTATTCTATTCAAACAGAAATAAAATAAAACATACAATGAAAGTAATATTGATTTAAAGTTCTTGAATCAAATTTAAAATGTTTTTTTTCTTAAGTAAGCAAAACAATAATATAAATTTCAGAAGAAGTATTATATTTTTATGTCCGGGCGAACAATACATGACTATTAACTTAAATTTTCATGAAATCAATACTTATATAAAAGTTGTATTGCATATACGTCTCTAATGAAAGATACGAAGCGTATGAATATGGGTGGGGATCCTTGGTATAAAACCATAAGCAAAATTAATCTTTAGATAAGATTGTACTGTAATATACCTAAGTCTCTCTAAAAAAGGCAATTCTGTGAAAATAGCCTACAATATAATTTATAATACTACCCTGTATACATTTTATTAATTTTGCAAGTTTTTCTGAATCGTCAAATAAAATACTTGGTAAAAACACCTTTATAGAAATGCCCTTTGTAAAAAATCTGAGCATCTCTGATAACTTGAATTTCTAAATCATTTTTGAAGAGAAGAGTTTTTTTAATTCTCTGTTTCACATAATTTATTTTATATAAGAATATTAGACGAGATTAAATGAACTTTTAAGAGACGACTTAAATGTCAAACTTTTTTAATCGAATTCATTGTTTTAAAAAAGACTTCATTATTACTGCTGACGATTACAGTAAACGGAGAAATAGTATTAAATGTGAAAAAAGCTTATTATCGACAAAAGTGTTGCCGAGATTTTTGTTTTTGTCGAAACTTTTTATTCTCGTTTATAATTTTCATGTCATAACTCATAGATTATAAATCATGAAAACCTATTCTTTCATTATCTAACAAAATATGGATTTTTTGGAATTTATATTTGTTTTTCTATTAAATTAACTTTTCGTTAATGAATTTATTGATTCACTTTGTTATGAAAAATATTTAATAACATATTTCCAAAATAATTAGAGTTAAGAAAAATTAAGATTTTTCCTATTTATTATTAGTTCTGAACAACTGATAAAAAATTAACAGAAAAATTGTAAACTAATTAAAAAAGAAACTTCAAATAAATATAGTTTTGTGCTGAAACTCAAATTAATGATTTTTCTATCTCTTTCGCACCAAAAAACTAATAATTGATTGTTAAAAGTGAGAGAGCGTTAAGTTACCAAAAAAGTCGTGTAAAACAATATCGCAAATGCTTTCTCTGGTTCTCAGAGGAGAGACATTCTTGTTATTCACGTTTAAGCCATAGTTATAGTCGAAAAGAATGAGTGACTAAACTATAGTTAGAGAAAATGCAGTATTTCTAATGTAGAGTAGAGTAAAGTCGGAGTCACTAACTAACGAGCGAAATGCCATTCAATCCTATGATAGGTTAGAAGAAGTGTGTATTACATATAAAAAACGCATACTTTATGACAACATTGCTATGGAATGTACAGTAAGTTTCCCCAACGTTGCACTTTAATCCATGCAAAAAATAAGTATAGATTACATTTCTTATGAAGCTATGTTATGTTTGATTCCATTCGGGGATAAGCAAGTTCAATTGGATATGTCTTCAAATTCAACGAAATGGTCAAGAATTCATAGAAAAAACCAACATTGGATTGATTGAAGATTAAAGAGTTTGAAATACACAAAAGAAACGCGTAAAATTAGCTGGTTTATTCACCAGAGGAGATTTGTGATATGAACCACATTCCTGCTTATCATTGCTTTGTTCTCTTTGTTTTTTGATGTATTTCACGCTTTTTCGCGTTCAAAAAAAGTGAACAAAACACAGACTTTTGGTATTTTTTATATTTATTTATTTCCAAAGGTTTACTTTTATTTTTTTATATTTTTGTTTCTTTTCGTTTCATATATTGAACAGACTGTATAGCACATTACAGAATAAGCCGAGAATAAGTTATTACTTAACGTTTTGATACAGTGTTTCACACAATTTGAAATATCATACGTTTTTTCTTCATTCCAACTCTTATTCTCTAAATGCACTATATTTTCACTTAAAGAATAACACTTAGAAAAGATCATTTACTTCTTTCTTCTCGCTCTCAATATTTGAAATCAAATACTATTACGATTTCAATATTTTCTGATTTAGTACACAATCAAAAGGTATTATATAACATAAAATTGAAGGCTCGAATCAAACAAATATATTATAGATATTAAGGTTTTATTCAAGTTTTCAAAAGAATCCATAAGAAGACTCATATTTTTCATGAAAACCGATCGCAAATAGGAAATGCTGTCTTAGAAGAATAATTTTATTATAACAAACTTCTGCTATGTATTTGTCCAACTATTGTGCTTCTGTAGACCCAATAGACTAATAGATGTTATGTTCAAAATACTACACGAAATTCCAATAAAATATAAATCATTTTAAATGAGTGTTTTGTGTAATTTAACAGAACTCAATCATTAATTAGTTATTAGTATTTAGTAGTTTTAATCATCCTTTAAAATTCATTCTCTTTTATATATAAATTTAGATAAGGATTTTAAATTAATGTCAATTAATAAAAGTTTAAAAGTTCTTATTACATGTCCTCAACTATTTTAATATACCTTTAATTACCTTTTAATGAGTCCTAAACTGTAAAACTAACTCAGTGAACAAACTTAATCAAAATATTTTTTGCATATATACTAAAGTTAATCAGTTTTCTAATCACCAAATGAGAACTATAGACAGAATATACTAGACTTTCAGAAA
>JAQFXN010001904.1:0-13867 GCA_034693365.1 Liacarus xylariae
GTGTCATTTCACCCCCTCTATCTAATGAGATTGTAACCCCCCCCCATTTCCTTAATCCGAACCCTCCTTTGGTTTCTTCCAAATTTGAATGGGAGGTAAATTACATTGCAAGGGGATTACGGCCAAAACCATAGAGGTGGACATTCCAGGCTCTACCCCTTTGCGCACCCCTAAGTACGGTAGCCTTAGAGATAGCCTTACTTTTATTCCTTGACTTTGTGAAGCAGCTTGAAAGCACACATCTCTGATATTTTGAGACCAGACCAGACATGGGCAAAGGGGAGCACAGTCGGGAATACCCAGCTATGATTCTTATCGATACCCCTCTCCTGCCCTAGGTCGTTCGCTTAGTACCCCTCCTGCTATAGCAATTTTGAGAAATCGGCGCCGTTTTAGGAATATTCTGTAAAATTATGTCTAAATTCTAAAAAACAGAACTTGTCAATTTCTGTTATATTACGTCATTTTTAATTAAATAATTCAAGAATTTAACAATTGGGAAATACCCTTCCCTCCCCTGGACTAAATTTGGCAAAATTTGTAACTTCACAGCCCGGAATACCTCCTGAATTTTTTCCATTGCCCATCTCTGGACCAAACAGTACTTTCGTGTTTGTTAACGCTAGTTATAGCCAACAATCGCTATACTATTGGCCGCTTGACGTCCAATATCTGTTTAAATTATTCTCAATACGCTGGGCTTAGAAAAGTGGTCAGGGGAGGGGATCCCTGGCTACTAACATATTTGAAATTCTTAAACAATTTATAAGTTTAATATTTTTATATTAAATTTGACCCTAAATTCAATTAAATCTGAAATTTAATAAACAGGTATACGAGTATAGAACGCGCCTATAGTTGTAATACAGTTGTGGTTAAGACTGAATCGGACACTACTCTCCCCAATAAGACGACTCAACGAAAGCGACGTAATTCGAGAAAGGGTTCGACTAATTCTATTGCCAGCGCTGAGGACACGGAAGTTATGGAAACGATAAATAGTGATTTGAATCAGAATTCAGACATAAATACAGACAAAGCGTTGTTCTGTAGTCCGACTAAAATCAAAAGAGAGCGCAAATCACCCGTAAAGACAACGACAGCTATAAATCGCAAACATTCGGCGCCAAAAACTGTGGCCAAAGAACGTCGGCGATCGAAGTCACCTAAAGTTGCCGTTTTTGAAATCAATCCAACCGTTTCTCTCTATCCGACGCCTGAAGAGCGAAAAGAATTAGTGAAATATGTTTTGGAAAAATTGAAAAACAGTTTTTGTATCACTTCTTCAGATCTGCGACAATATGTTTGCGATAATACAAACACTCAGTTATGGTTCGATGTCTCAGAAGAAGTTATTGAGTCGGCTGTCAGGGAGTCGGGGGGTCTTAGAGTGCAGAACAAATGGCCTCAGAATTCATCGCAACAGCCATTGTATGCGTTCACCAAATTTGGCGACCAATTGGACGACTTTAGAGACGCACTGATGGAGATGTTCGCCGACCAGACACGGGTCAGAATCACCGCTTTTACCGAAAGACTGAGAGACAAACGACTTGTGAGCGCAGAGAAGAACTGCGAGAATACCTGTCATAAACTTCTCAAAGACTACTGCATTAACAAATCCAGTTTGTATTACCTGAAGGGAACTGTTAGTCCCAACTGATTGTGATATTCGAAACTAAACTTTCAATTAAATTATTTTTATCTTTAATTTTCTTTATATAAAAAAAATAAAACATAATTTGAAAATTCAATCATTCATTCAAATCAATTGCCGTTAAATCTACCCGGGTTACCCTCTCCCCCAAGTTTTGAGATATCAGCCCAGAGGCGCCTTTTTGGAATATTCTCAGGTATATTTTTTGCAAAATTTTCGAGACGGAGTATGTGGTTATTTTCCACTTAACTTACCTGTCCATTGGATGTTAGGCCCAGGCTGGCCTTGGGGCTCTGGCCCTTGAGATGCATAGAGTTGAGGCCCAGGTCCAAGCCCAGGCTCGTGATATTTTTATAAGCCGAGGCCCAGTCCTGCAATATTTTGAGCCTAGGCTCATGGGGGCCCAAGCCTATGGTTTTCAGGCTTGTGCTCATCATTACTGAGTAGAGAAAGTTCGTTCATATTTCTAGTTTATAAAACTTCCCCATAAAAATGCGTTAAATGGAAAAATACAATGTATTATACAGATATGTTAGACAGCCGGTTGCTGTTAGGATTAGGCTTAAACCTGTGTCAAAAAAAACTAATACAAACTTCATTAGAAAAAAAGACGAGTTCTGAATATTTTTGATTTTTGAACAGAAAAAAACAAATTCTTGAAACCGCGAAATCAGACCCGATCTCCCTGAGTGGATAACACAACGATAGTATCGATCGATTAATCGATATATTATTTTACAATCGATTATTGATTTGAATTTCGATTTTAAACGTTTTATTTTAAATAATTATCTGTTTTTATACTTTAAAACTCAAAACTTTCCACTGAAAGTGAGTTCACGTGAAAAATGGATTAATGTTTTCAAAGGAATACATTATTATACTGATAAAAATTTTAAAACATAATTGACCAGTGAATATATGGTAAAAATTTGAGATACCAAATTATACAAAAAAATACAAAATCGTTATCTTGTTAAATGTAATCAAAAATAGATGAATTTAATATTTCTTCATCATCTTATTCGATATCGAGTGGGTCAATTGTTGGTCAGTTTTTGAATTTAGTTATGTAAATTTACTTTTCACTAGCTTTCCTTCGTCTAGCTCTATACATGATAACTATTTAATTGAAAATGATTTTTTTCTATTCAAAAATCAAAAATACTCAGAACTCGTCTTATATTTTTTTTCTAATAAAGTTTATATTAGTTTTTTTTGACACAAGTTTAAGACTAATCCTAACAGCGACCGGCTGTCTAACATATCTGTATAATACATTGTATTTTTCCATTTAACGCATTTTTATGGGAAAGTTTTGTAAACTAGGTATTATTCAATTTTTATATCGTTACCTAATTAGTTAGGATCGGAAGGGAAACAGAATTTCACGGAATTTAACACTTTAAACAAAAGTTCGACTTTAAAAAGAATTTGACCATATTTTACAAGAATTTAATAGAAACCGGTCATTCTTATAGAATTTTCTGCTTCTCTGACGAATGGCTTCCGGTTATTATCATTTAAATTATATCATAACATAATTGAATCAGCGGTGGGTAAAGGAGGTTTAGCCAGGAATACTCTCCTGTGATTTTGACCGATCCTACTCGCGAGCTACCCCTCCCCCATAGCAAATATAAGCGGAAACCGCCCTTTCCGGAATATTCTGTGAAATGTTGCCTAAATTCTTACAGAATTCATCACAATTTATCCAAATTCTGTTAAATTACGTCATTCTTAATAGAACTGTGCAAGGATTTGACGATTGCGAAGTACCCTTCCCCGGACCCTCCCTGTCCAAAATTTGTGACGTAACAGCCAGGAATACACCCTGGGTGGGCCAAAAATCAACACCCCTGACCATTGTTCCGGTGCCAACCACTGAATTGAATTCATTGCACTCAACGTTTGAAACCCCAAATACAGTGACGTCTGTTCTGAACGACTCAATAGTTTTGATTCAAAACAAACATAATTTTAACGCAAATCCAAAATTCAAAACTCAATTCATTTTAAAATTAAATCCAACTCTGATTTGAATCATGTCTTTGGCCGACGAACTGTTGGCCGACTTAGAAGATGGCGATGACGTGGAGGAGAGTTCAGTGCAGTTAATGACCACTAATGGTATGTCCGCTGATATAGCGATGGAAACGGAGGACCAGAAGAGCCAATCGGTCTATACTTCGGTCCGCGGTTTGGCTCAACTCATAGACAGTCAAGAGTTGGAGCGAGTTATGAATGAAATCAAATTAAAAGAAAGCAATAGTGAGTCTCAAGAGTTGACATTCAGGAAGTGTCAGATCGACGGACCGGTGGAGTCGCACCCGGAGTACAGACTCATTGTGGACGCGAACAATATGGCCGTTGAGATCGATAACGACATTACAGTCATTCATAAGTTCGTTAGAGATAAGTACGCGAAGAGGTTTCCCGAATTGGAGTCATTGGTTCCGACGGCACTCGAGTACGTCATGACTGTCAAGGAGTTGGGGAATGAACTGAACAAAGCCAAGACCAATGAGAGACTACAGGAGTTCTTAACTCAGGCCACTATTATGGTTGTGTCGGTCACCGCCTCCACCACTCAGGGCTCTAATATGACGAATGAAGAGCTGCAGTATATATACGAGGCCTGCGATATAGCCATTGAATTGAATAACTTTAAGCAAAATATCTATCAATTCGTCGAATCGCGAATGTCTTTCATTGCACCCAATCTCTCGGCAATTGCCGGCGCATCCATTGCCGCCAAACTGATGGGTCTGGCGGGGGGTTTGACCAATCTCTCCAAAATGCCCTCCTGTAATCTGGAAGTACTCGGTTCACAGCGCCGAACACTTACGGGTTTCTCCTCCACAGCTATTATGCCTCACACGGGATTCGTGTTCGGCACAGATCTCGTCCAGAGTTCACCTCCAGATCTGAGACGTAAAGCGGCCCGACTTGTGGCCAATAAGTGTACGATAGCGGCCAGAGTTGATGCCTCGCACGCCTCCACAGACGGCTCTATTGGACGTCAATATCGGGACAAAATCGAGCGCCAATTGGATAAACTACAAGAGCCGCCGCCCGTTAAACAAATTAAACCATTGGCCGCACCTATAGATCAGCCCCAGAAAAAAAGGGGAGGAAAACGGATTCGAAAATTAAAGGAACGGTTAGTTATAACTGATTTGAGAAAACAAGCGAATCGAATGAATTTCGGAGACATTGAAGACGACGCCTATCAAAATGATTTGGGCTTCACCACCGGCCAAATGGGCAAATCAGGCACCGGAAGGATCAGAGGACCCACAGTCGACGAGAAGACCAAAGTTAGGATTTCGAAAACATTGCATAAGAATTTACAGAAACAGCAGACCTATGGGGGCAGTACTACAGTCAAGCGCCAGATATCGGGTACGGCTTCGAGTGTGGCCTTCACTCCATTACAGGGCCTCGAGATTGTTAACCCACAAGCGGCTGAAGTCAGGGTCAATGAAGCGAACGCTAAATACTTTTCAAATACGAGTGGATTTCTTAGTGTTAAACCCAAATAATAGTTATAATACTTGTGTCAACTCTTCTCATTATAAAAAAAACTCATTCAAGCAATTTATTATTCATTAGTATTAATAAAATTATTGAAATAAACTATTTATTTGATGAATAATAACTAAAGATTTAATATATATTTTGTGACCTTTTTATGTTGATTTACAAGAATTGATTGAATAATACATTTATTTACCGGTAATTCACATAAATATAATCGTAATTACAGACAATAATTTAATTGCAATTTAAATAATAGTAAAATAGTTTATGATTTGAAAATTAATTTTATCATTACTTAGACTCTAAGTCTTTGAGGCTTTGAATTAAAAAATTGATTCAAAAAACTGTAAAATTAATTTCGACATAAATTAAGTCAATTAAATGAGACAAAAATGTCAGGGATGTCCAGACTTTTCTCCCATTTTTGCTCAGATTAGGGGTATCTGCCCATAGATGTAATGTAAAAGGGGTTTCTCAGGGGACATTTGTACTCCTTCTGGACATCCCTGTGTTATTTTCTATTTTATATAAAACCAAAAAAATGCTTTTGAATAACAAGTTTTTGCGATAACTAAACTCCTCTCCAGAACTCACAATCGAGTACTCAATTAGTGATTTAGATCTAAACCATATTCTCTGAGAAGTTGTTCGAAATAATCGGCTAAAGAACGGCACGATTTATGTTCGACCGAATCGATTGAATTGTAAAATAAGGCGTTGTTTAACATCAATAATACCTTTAAATTACAGAAAAACATTAATTGAGCTTAAATTGGATTTACTATATATTGAAAACAAATGAACGGTAAATGACTTACGTCTCTGAAGAATTGGGAATTGGAATTATACTTTCCCTGATTTAGGTTTGACACCAATTGTCCGAAATCTACATATTTTTTAATAACTTTATTATAATTGGGTGCCTATGAGTGAAACATTGGATAAAATATGCATTCATTTAATTGAATAAAAAACAATAAATTCGATTCAAATGATTCAATGAGTTATTGATATCACACCTGATTTGGTCGACACCTGAAAAGCCAGCCCTCGTTATGGCGCTGTAGTTGTTTGAGTATATCTTCACACAAACCAAAATTGAAATCGAGTTCAAGTGTTGTGCGAAGGGATATCGAACTCTTATCGCAACGACGTCTGGCACTGGTATTTGGAGTCACTCTTTCCTCCACTTCTTCGACAAAAGTTGTTTCGTTAATGTAATCAAAATCTTGTGAATACCGACTCCTCTTTGAGCGTTTGTTCTGTGTTTCACTCGATTGCGAGTCATCACTAATATTGATATCAATTATCTCTAGTCTTCTCTTCTTCTCATTCGAGCCATTGGATACACATTTGGGACAAAACCAATCACTTCTTGTGATTCGTTTAACATTAGCACAACTCAAGTGATAGTAATCGTGACATTTGGCACACGAGAGCTGTAAATCGGCGTCAATTTGATGGCATTGGACGCACATCTCTATGTCGTTTGATGAAGTGCTCGACTCTTCATCTGAAGTCATTGATTGTGTGTCGACGCTGTCCTCCGAGTACTCACTCGAGTCGTATTCGCTATAATTATCATAACTGAGTTTCTGAAATGATTTGTCCTTTTTTGGTGTTTGGGGTTTGAATTTTGGACAACAGTCAGGACAGAACCATTCGCCCTGAGGTATAGCTTCGAGCGCCGGCTGTAAGCAATAGGTGTGGTGTCCGCGATTGCACTGATCGCACAGTAACATATTCTCTGCGTCACATTTACGCCGACATATCTTACAGTAGGCTTTGAGAGCAGACTTATCCCACTTTATGCTCTGTTCCAGAATCGACAGATGAAGGAAGAGCGCCGACAGACTCCAACTCCTCTGTAGACTATGCGACCAATTCTGGAAAACACTGTTCTCTTCACCACTGAGTGGAGCGGACAATAACATTGAACGTATACTTTGAGTCAACTCAAGTATAGCTTTACTAAAATTTTCAATTAAATCCTTTTTATCGCTGTATTTGTGATCCACTCTCGCCCTCCACTCCTTTCTCCAGACTTGGGTCACGACTGCAAAACTTCCGGTGAATATGCGGTCCTCTAAGTTGATTAAGTACTCCCTGAGCGCAGTCAATATAGAAGACGATTGTTTGCCTTTTCTCGAATGAAACACTTCTTGCAATCGTTGAGATCTGCGGGCATTGGTTTCGGGCGCCGGTATGTCGTTATTCAACTTATTTGGTTGACATTTACTCATATACTCTGTTAATACAGTTCGATCTCTATTTAACGCAACCATTAGTTCACTTTCACGAAAGCCCCGGCAGTTTAGACTTGATATCAAGTCATTCAAGTGTTCACTCGAATGATAAAAAGCCCACTCCGGGCACAGGCGGGTGTTGTACAAGCCGTGCACACAACAGGTCTCTATATTGGCGGTACATCTGTCCAAATCGGACAAATGTCCACTTTTGTGCCCACTATTAGGTACTATAGCCCCAGTATTGAGCGTCGATATAGAGTTGGTTTCGTTCTCTTTGTCACTCGTCGTCGAACTGTCGTCTCTAAGACTTGTTTGCGTTGAATCGCATTTTTCAGAGCTGTCGTCCAAACCGTTGGGTTTAGAAGACTCGATAGGTGTGGGCTCTTCAAGACAGGGGCCGAACGGCATATCTGTGTATTGAGTGTTGGGTTTCATACATTGGACAAACAGACCGGGAAGTGATTCGAATACCCAATACCTACGAAACGCTCGATCGAAGCCAATTGGTTTGAGACCATAACAGGCCTGAAGTTTACGTATTTGAGACCTAATTTCACAACAATTTGTTTGCATTTCTTCTTCTTTGTGTGTTTTTTCTCTCTGATATTCTTCCAACTGTTCAGCCGTAGGAACGGATGTTTGGGCATCCGTCGACTCATTCGACTTTTGGCTTTCATTTTGCGAATTATTTTTATTTTGAAAGCGTTTTAATGCTTTATCTTTAGCCCATTTGTTGAACTCAGTCTGAATGTCGCGAATCTTTTTCCTCAATTTTGACATTTCTTCAAACGAATCGTCGATTTGACCGCGAAATTCGATAAAAGACAACATTTGATGAATAAGTAAATGAAATATTTTGAGTCTTTCCTCTGCACTCAATTCGAATATAGGACTGGATTTAAGTTTCGATAGAAGAGACTCATTATTGGCCACAAACTCAATGGCCGGGTCTTCACGAGAGGTATAGAGACCACGAAATTGAGACCTAGGCTTAGGTCCGGCTCCTGAAGAGAGCAAATAGAGGCGCAAGACTTCGGTTAAATTATAGGCATCTAAACTGAGTTGAGATAAGTTTAATCCCAAATGGCTTTGAATCCAATTGTGATAATAATTAGGAGTTTTGCCTTCAGGAGTCTTAACAAACTTCTCAATTCGCTCCTCTTCTCCATTATGTCTGTCCTCGTCGTCAGTGCCCTCACTCCTGTCGTTATTCTCTGAATTATTGTCCTCTTCTTCCTGTAGACTGACATTAGATGTGAGCATTACTTTTATCAAATCACTGAACGGGCCATTCGTGTCGACGTCAAACAGAATTTGTTCCATTAGATCGAATGTTATACCCAATGGGAAAATGGATTTTAAGTCAAACAAATTGTTGAAACAATGAAAAAATTCCAAAACGAGTAGAGAGTCGGCGAACAAATTCACCGGTATTTTACATTTGATTGGAATCGGTTGGGGAAGAGGCATGAGGTCATCACAAGCCAAGTCGTCTCTCTTGGCGTTCCATTCTTTCATGTTTTCCTCGAACCGTTTCTTCTGTTCCCTTTCGAGTTTTTTCTGTTCCAACTTTTCTTGTTTTGCTTTTTCGCGTATTTTTTGTCTTTCATTCAAACAATTAGTTTCGCTATTCTTCTGAGTCTTTGCGGTCGAACTCTTCCCACTATTACTACTGCTATTCAAAGATCTTTTTTTGCTATTATTCTTTGGATCAAACTTTCGCGAAGCACTTGACTTATGGCTTGCATTCAGACTACTGTTGGATTCGTCTGAAATATTTCGCTTTGAGTTTAGAATCGCTTTCTGTTTGTCTTTATTGAATGTCTTAACAATAAGGGTCTGGTCTTCGAAGTTGGGTTCGGGTCCGGAGAATATGTTTTTCCACGAAATACTTCTCAAACTTAGCTCTGTTTTGGACGACTCCTTCACAGACATGGGTTGTGAACGCTTTGGAGGATTTAAATGTTGTTTAAGAAATAGTCGCACTTTATCTTTGGTGAGAACACCTTTAGTACGAGTAATACTTTTAGCGCCGACAGTGTGCCTGTTGTTCTTCTCATCGATTATCTCATAGTTGTATAGCTTGGGATCGATTCCAAAGCTTATTGTTTGCGAACTATTCTTCATTTGTGAATCCGTGGGTGCAATCACTCGAAACACTTTTCCATTAAATTTGCTTTAAATTAGAAAAAAATAATAAAATTTGAATACAATTATTGTCCGAAAGACATACCGTTTAGAGTTCACTATTGTCTCAATTTCTTCAGTAATGAAATATCGATTACAAACGAAGGCATAAATCATATCAACGATTGAACCGATTTTCGATTCGTTTATATAATTCATTAAATAAAGAACTGGTATTTGAATACTAAAAGGAAATGAGCTCAACATGTCTTCGGCCGTACGTTCCGATTGGAGCGCCTCGTCATATGTGAGACCTGTTCGTCCCGTTTTAGCACAGGTCCACACCATAGAAGAGCACAAGATTTGACGCTCGAAGAACTGGCTATGGGTTAGAGAAAGGATATTGTGTTAAATACAATACAATATAATGTAATATATATTGTAATCAAAATAAAATCAATTACTCGTATGTAATGAAGGCTTCACTAGTGGTCTTGCAATAGAATACCTCCTCATTGGGAGGGGTATTGTCGGGCAGTTGTTGTCTAACAAACTTCTCTTTACCCAAAAGAGGCATTTCTTTTGATGAATATTAGCGCCAAAACTGTTTCTTATGATTATTAATAAATTAAACACAAAATAGAGAAAAATATGTCTGAATTTGATTTGAAATTACATTAAAATATTGAGTTAAAGGTTATAAAACCAGTGATTCATTAAAACAATGAAAACAACAGTAGTTTTGCTTCACTTATAGTGAATGACAACTAAAATATTAATAAATAAGAATTGAATTAATAATTGAAATAATAATAAACAGAATATTCTTATACTTATTGTTATTGTTATGAATGCAATCAATGGATGAATAAGTGTTGGAAACAACGCATTAAATCAAACTTTACTTCATTTAAGTGTTTATTAATTAAAATAGGATTTAATGATTGACTGAATGAATGCATAACTGAATGAATGTTTGAATTCAATTCAATACAAAACGCATTTCTATTCACATATTCTTCACTATTGGAGCACTCGATTGGCGCTCAATCACAGACAGACACACACTCTCTGCTCATAGACTGCCATCAGTTGAGAGGAAATGTTGTTTTCATTCAATCAAATTCGCATTTACTGCACAGCACTGTATGCACTGATATATTCAATACATAGAGTACTGCAATCGTTGTAAAGCTTATTGAATGGCAAGTAATTGCTCTTATATTGGAATTATTGGTCCAGTGATACCACTCTAATGGTCTGCTGGTGTGTCGCAGACCGACCTGTCCTATAGGGTGTATTTGTCAGCGCATAGTAGTGTTGGATATTTGACGTCAAATATAATTATATGATTCTAACTCTACCTAAAGTAGGTCTGCACAGGACAGGACAGGACAGGTCAGGAATGGCATGAATCTGAAAACTTTTGTAGTCGAGGAGTAGGAGGAGTGGACAGGGGGTCCGCTCCTAATCAATGAACTCCAGTACCTCAGCCGACGCTTCCACAGAAGCCAATTAAGATCTCTAGTAAGAGGTTCGCCGGTTCGGGCCCTACACTGCGTTCAATGAGCGCATTCACGTCTACCAGTGCTCGCCCTTCAACTCACGAGTACTGAAAGACTACGGTCTTCCCGGACATTAGCAGGTGATGCCTGCCAGACGTGTATTGTCGCGTTCTCGGGCTCTCCAATCCATATTAGTGCGTGTGGTCATCCGCTCGCCAATTGTTGCAGGCGTGACGGTGTCCCGAATCCAACGCCACTGGCATAACGCCCTTCCTTTAGGTCCATCACCCATTCTCATGCAGTTCCGGTCCTAGGCCTGCTCCACTCCTGGGTAGTGCGATGTTCTGCGTGGCTGACCGCACTCGAGCGGTTTAGTCCTGAACGAGGACTCGGACCCGGATACTGAGGCACTCGTCCGAACTACTTGGGCGGTACGTCTTCTTCAGAGAAATCTATTCCCTCGTAGCGTCACATCTATACCTCTTAATTATATTGACGCGCCCAACACACACCGTTCGGAAGTACCTTGGTGAGACTTGTAACAAAGGAAATACTTCTCCTGGTTCGGCACCAGGCCCGAAGGCCTGGGCCGAACCCTGAGCTAGGCTTATTAACTTAGTGGAAGAGAAACACAAAGGCTTACTTGAAAGTTTATTGAATAATGTCAAACAAAGGAATAACGAATACAGTAGTTACTGATACGTGTTTACATTCAGGCACTAGAACTCTAAATCTCACCAGAGAAACTTTTTAGTTCTCAACTTGGTATATGTATGTCTGAGTTTTCAGACTCAAATTAATAATGCGCCTGTGCGCTTATCCCTAAACTAAACCTATTACCTGTTCTGATTGGAGGCTCAATAGGCCTCTTTTATGAATAAATGTGAGCATTAACTTTGGCCGATTGACGCAACTGCGTCTTTGTTTAGAACGCAAAATCCCATCACCTGAGTATACGTGAGCTGTTGATCATACTCTTCGAGACATTACACAAAGAAGGTCTACGCCATAGAGGCAAAAAGTGTAAATTCTTTGAAGAGAAAGTCGAGTTTTGTGTCATGTAATGTCCGCCAACGAAATTCGCCGGTCCCTTATCAAGATAAAAGTTCTTCGAGAGTTCGCGACTCCTGAATCAGTTAAATAAGTCATGAAATTCATTGGTTTAGCGAATTTCTATCATTTTTTGTTGAAAACTTCAGTTCCGTCGCCGAACTATTTACAGCACTTACAGCCAAAGGTATAGAAATCGTATGGGCTGAACATCAGCGCCAGGCCTTCGAAAACCTCAAGAAACCTCCAGTACTCGCCGTATACAACGCCAAACCCCCTGATCGACTGGTTCTACAGACCGATGTAGGTCTGGGAGCCGTCCTAATGCAAAGAGGACTCGACGAAGAATTGCGATCCAGAGCTTACTGGAGCTATAAACTGATTGTTCACGAGGTGTTATTCTGCACGGGAACTTAAATGTCTCGCAGTCGTTAAAGCAGAAAAGCACTTCAGGGTATACCTCGAAGGCGTCCATTTTGACTTTTATTCTGATTGTTCAGAGCTTAGATGGCTATTCAGTATCGAAAACCCCAAATCAGGTCTATTGCGATGGTCTCTATGTTTAGGCACTTTCGACTATACTGTCCAATACCGCCCCGGCAAGAGCAACGCTGCCGCCGACAGTCTGTGGAAATCCAGTACTAATGTTTGTAATAGAAGACCGATTCTCTTCGACACAACACGATATCGCCGCCAATAATATCAGAAAACCAGTAGAAATTCAAGCACTCATTGGTATAAATTACAACGGTTTGGATTAACTGGTCGTTTCGCCTTCACTCGTAAATGATGTCCTGAGACAGTTACACACCGACGCGGAACACCCCGGCATCGAGACGACCAAACGTGTGATCTCTGCTCTTTTTTGGTGGCCTACAAAGGACCACGACATCACTTAGTACGTCAAAACCTGACATTCGTATCAAATATATATTTGATTTTTGAATTTTATAAAGACATACCTATTATAGCATAAAAAACATTTATATTAATAATATTTTTGTTCATTTCTCATCTATTTTTTTGATTCAATACTTATGTGTTGTATCATTAGTACTTATATAAGTCAATGAATGTTAGATATAGAAAATTTTTTGCAATACTTCTATTATTTCAGTGATATAAGTGTGTGTTTTTACAATCTTTTTTGTTATGTCTAAATATTTACGATCAAAAAAGTGATACTATTTTAGATACTGTGGCCTAAGAGGAGCGGAGGACAGGGGCTCCGACGCTACGATGAAATAAATAAAAACAAAACAACTGTTTTGAAAATAAAAGAATATTTTATTTTTATTTCTAAACGGTTTTAACGGAATATAAATACAATTAATGTTATTATGAAAGCGATTGACGACTGAATACAATGAATAATAAAAAACATTCGGCTTTTATAGCAAATTATTCAAACAATAATGAAAACTAAATTTCTATCCGCGCGAGGCGTTCGACCTCTTCAGCCAAAACTATTCGCTCGTAGTTCTCGTGTTTGACGCCTCCTTCCAGGGCCAAAGCGACCTCTTCGGGGTCCAGGGGTGGCTCTTGTGGCCCGAGGCCACAGATTTTACACTCAACTTAATTAAACACTCGTTTGTGGTTTGGGTCAA
Organism: Liacarus xylariae; assembly: GCA_034693365.1. NCBI lineage: Eukaryota > Metazoa > Arthropoda > Arachnida > Sarcoptiformes > Liacaridae > Liacarus > Liacarus xylariae. The sequence goes on from JAQFXN010001904.1 coordinate 13,739, forward strand.
GACTTCAGTCCATTGTTTGATCCATTTATCTTCACATGAAATCCGTTTCATTGTTTCAATACATTTATTGATTGCGAGTTAAGTTTAATGTCTTTAATAGTTTATTGAAACTAATGTCTAAAGAAGTAA
>JAQFXN010001905.1:0-13866 GCA_034693365.1 Liacarus xylariae
CTTAAATATGACTTATTTTCTCTTAAGATCTGAGTCATTATAAATAGAAATTATTGTACTGTAAAGAAGAAAAAAAAAGAAACTGTAAAGTTGACTGTCACGCATTTCCTAATCACCAGGCCTCTGCACACCGCTGATTGAGACTTAATATGTGTTCAATCGAGTTAAAGTCAATTATAAACACAAATTAAGTCTCAATTATTAAATAAATGCACTGAAAAAATAGTTTGTGAACAAACAAAATTTGTTTATGCATTTATGTTGCAGTTGTGTCACATGATGTTTATAGGGGAAAAACTTTGGGGGTTTTTGGACTACTTAGCAGATAAATACTATAATAGAGTTGTAAATTTTCAGATTTATAAACTCGTTACAATTTATTTCTGCACAGCTACTAGACTATCTCTTAGTTCATTAGCTTAATGATATTGTATTCGACTATCAATGACCGAAAGCTGAATCACAATATCAAATAATTTGTTTAAAAAATTTTGTTATAAAGAGTTTATATGAATGACTCACTTTTGCTTTCAAACTATTATTAAGTTGTCGTTCACTGATTAGTCAAATATAAAATCATTAAGCAATACACTAAGAGGTTGTATACTATGTATGCAGAAAAAAATTGTAAAGAGTTTATATTATTGACAAAACCGCAGCCACTGATCAATCAGTATTCAATACACAAAACGCTTACACAAATAACGTTTAGATTCATTCAATAAAAAAATGATTAAAAACAAGTTATAAAAGGTTTTGTAAATAATATTTTGTCTTTTTAACTAAACGTAATTTATGTATGAGTTTTTGTTTTGAATCTGATTGATCAGTGGCTACGGTTTTGTCAATAATTCATTCTTAAACATTCATATTACAGTATATTTAAATACTCTGGAAATACTTTCTATTAAAAATATAAATCATAAATACATAATAAATAAGATTTTATGCCCATTTTTGCTACAATACTTAATAGAATACCTCTTTCATTAAATAATAGTTTACTATGCAATTAGTGCACTATTTCTATGACAAAATAAAATTTTCTGTTAATTTATTTAATAAAGTTTGCAAAATATCAAAATAAGGAAAGTGTTGAATGAATTTATGGCAAAATATATTAATTAGAGTTTATTTAAATTGAATAAAATTATGTAAAAATAATTATTTGTTTTAGTGATTTGCACTATCAGTCAAGAGATTTAAATGTTTTATTAGAATTCCAGTTTATCTCAGGGATGAGCGAAGGAAAAAAGATCTCAAGAGAGATATTGGTTTTGGAAAAATGTCATGGGGAGTATTTCGGGCTGTGACGTCACCAATTTGTCAAATTTTGGATAGGGGAGGGAACAAGGAGGGGGTATTTTGTAATCTTCAAATTCCTGCAGAATTTAATTAAAAATGACGCGGTTTAACAGATTTTCGAAAAATTCTGCGAGAATTTAATAGAATTTAACCAAATTATTATGAATTGATCAAATTTAGCAAGGATATATCAAATTCCAATTATTTTTCCAGAATTTATACAGAATTTTACAGAATATTTCAAAAACTGCCCCTTCGGCTGCATAGGAGGTACCTTACGAGCGATCTATAGGGGTTTCGGTAAAAATCACAGGGATGGAAAACACAAATCTGGTTTATTCGAAGAACAGAATTAATGTTTTAATTAACAAATAATATAAAAATGGAATTAAATAATATTCTAAATAATTTAATTTAATTATTAAATGTAGAAATGATACACAACATAATGTCATTCCTAAAGTCTATAAAAAATCTCAACACTTGTAAGGATTATTTGATTTAATATAATAATTCACAATTGAATATAATATTGTTCAATTTAAAGAAATGAGAATTCAGTTATTCGTCAATAAAATCGTGTTTAAATTATTCCTAAAGAAGTTACCATATTTTTAATTTGAACAGATTTTAGTTTTAAATTAATCTTTCATACTTATAGACACTCTTAGGCTTTTGAAATTAAAATAAAACTAAAAAATATTTAAAACTCAATACTGACTTTTTAAATGCCTTTTTCGTAATATAAAAGTTTAAAATTGTTTTCTATTCATGAAATTTGATATTATAATGGCTACACTTTTAAACTTTATCACATAATCACATAAACTTTTAATGGCTAAGAATAAAATTACAACTTCACTAAATCTTTTTGTGACTTTCTCTAATGTTAAGAGTTTGCGAGTCCTCAATTTATCTCCCGTCTCTGTAATTCAATGGTATCAGAGAATTACAAGGCAGAATTTTATGAATGCTAACGATTTTTCGGCGGTAATTGGCCTGCACCGTCCTGATTTCGATGATATTGTCCAGACCTGTGTCATATATCGTTGAACACGTCTTTGTATGAGACTTACAAAAATATAAATATTTTATATATTATGCCATTTGATCACATGGATTGACTCAAAAAGAGATTAATAAAAAAAATTTTTAAGCTTTGCACTTCTATAAAACCCCCTTTCTTCCTTCATTAACTGCAATAATGATTATCCTCTTAATATGTGGTAGATGGTTTTTACATTTTTGGTATGATTATTATAATATTTATGAATCGTTTCGAGCAATAACGACGTCTTTCAATAACAGTACAATAATAATAGAGTTTAGGATTTTCATTAGGATTTCAATATTGTTGTCTCCAGTAAAAATTGTAAATAAATCAATTGTTTAACAGTATTCCCACATAATTATTATCACTCTTGGCTTTCCGCAAGGTACCCTACCTCCCTTTAGAAACAGATGGTTTTTGCAATATTCTACACAATTTCCTTTTATTACTGTTATAAATTATAAAATGTAGTTTATTAATAATTAATGAAAAATTAAATTCTGGTTTAAAGGAGTGTTCATTAAAAAAATCGTCATTTTAATAATATCTCTCTGAACCCTCATTAGTCCACAAATAGCTAAATCTGTCATTTTACACCTCCTAGTCCTATTTCCAGTCATACCGAAAAATACTCCCATGTCGTTTTGGACCTTACACACAATTTGGAATAAAATTTAAATAATTTGTAAAAACTTTGATAAAGTGGAGATCACAAGTCGTCGACTGCACCGAACGATTCATACGTATTCTCAATATCTCTTAAGGGATTGATTTCCAAAATTACATAAGAATTGTTAAATAAGAAAATCAATTCTCTATTTATTAATCAAATCTTAAAACGCAATTCAATCGTCAAAAACAAAAGAAGAGCTATTGATTCGCAATACTTCTGCAAATATTGTTATTTAATTTAAAATAAATTATCCTCTTTTTCTATTATGTATGTATTGACCTATTTTTACAGAAGAAATGTTTTTATTAGTTATAGAAAGAAGTAGTGATGAGCACAGGCCCGAAAATAACCGGCCTGGGCCTGGGCCATATGAGCCTAAGCTCAAATAATTGGTGTACTGGGCCTCGGCCTGTAAATATTTCACGAGCCTGGGCCTAACCTCTATGAGCCTTGGCCTGGGCCTGGCCTCCAGTATAAACCTTGGGTAGGTAAGGGAGTATAACAATTCCAGGGGTACCCAGACTCAGAGAGTGCAAAAAAGCACATTAGAGTTGAGATATCGACGAAATAATCAACTCTAGGTACTTTACACATTATTTTAGCCCGTCGATCAGGGAGGAGTTTTTTTTAAATTCAAGATTTTTGGAAATAGGTGTGGAAAACTTATAGGATTTCATTGAAAGTTTGAAAAATTTTCAAAAACATAAGTTGGAGTTCACAAAATACACCCCTGATTGATCTCTTAAAATGATGTAAAAATACCCTGAATTTATTATTTCTGCGATATCTCAAATCTAAGGTGCTTTTAAGCAAACACTGAGTCTGACTACTCCTGCAATATATCAACCCATATCTCGAAAATATTGCAAAAATACTTGAATTTTTAAGCTGAAAACAATTTTTTTAATATTTACTTTACTCCCTTTGTGAATTTATTGTTACATATAATTCAGGCCAAACCAGGCCCATAGTAGTGAGCCTTGAGCCTGAGCCTGGCCTAGGCCCATTATTTTTAACCTGAGCCTGGGCCTCGTTAAATTTTGTGAGCCTCGGCCTGGGCCTGGAGGCCCGCAAAACTCTTAGAACCTGGCCTAGAGCCTAGGCCAGCCTCAGGCTAGCCTGGCCTGGGCCTGATCTCTGCTCATCTCTACTTATGACTAAAACAGGTCGATTCTGATTTGGTGAAAGAAGTTCTCATATATTGTAGAATATGAATGAAAATATTTAAAAGCAATTTCTAATTATCATATTATGACAATACTTGACATATTCCTACAGTTTTATTCTCTTGTCATCCAAACAATTAAAGGCAATCTGTATTTGATTGATAAGAGTTTGTTGAATATTTGCTAAAACAAAGATATTGTGAGAATAATTGATTGAGAATGTCATTAAATTAGTTTCTCTAAACTTTACTTGTGGTATTTTTACTAATTATCCACCAGAGCTGATATAGTAGGTGCTAAAAAAGATAAGAATCTAAATTTGTGTCCGACGAACTTATACTAACCCTATAGATTCTAATAGAGTTTGCATTACTTTGTCTGACACAGGTTCAAGTTCCTATCTTTTTTAGCACCTACTACTGTATATCAGCTCGGTTATACACTAAAATTTAATGATTCATTTAATAGAATCGATGAAACAAAGATTCATTCCTCGTTCATATCAAACCAAAAGTTAAAATAACAAAATATGACTAAAGATATTTAGGATTCCTTTTTTCTCCAAAATTGTGGAGTAAAGTAAGAAAATTAAAAATATTAGTCAAAAATTGTTTAAAGTTGATTAATATATTTCGGTTAATCCTTAAAATCATGTTTAGAAATGATTATTCAGTATTGTTTTGGATAACTGTAAATGTATTACAGTATATCATTAGTTATTGTTAATAAGTAATTAATAATTTATTACAATAATTTAGACAATGTCTGTCTGTCTGTATGTTCATCGAAATCTAATCTACAGTAAAATATAATTTTCAAATATTAATAAATTATTTTAAAACTTTTAAATTAAAAGTAATCAATTCAAATTGGCAATAGTGTGGCCAAACAGTGATGCGAATTGCAAATTGTAAGTTAGAATGCTGAGTTTAAAAATAAAGTATTTATGACATTTTTAGACCTATTCTTCAAATTAGTAAAGAAAAAACCAAGATTAGATAAGCTATTATTTTTTTAAAACATTATTTGTAAACTTCTATCTCAATATCATAATTGACATTATGAGTCATAAGCTTTAAGCTATTACTGTTGGGTGTGATTCTGATTATAATGAGAGAACTTTACCAAGTTACATTATTCATGTCTGATTTGTCAGATCAAATCCACCACAAATACAATACTAATTATTCAAATTTTCATTTAATTTAATAGAGTTCAAAGATTTATATTGAAAAATGATCTCATTTTTGTAATTTTAATAACAATTATAAATACAAAATAATAATAACAAGTATTATTAAAGGGGAAAAAACTTCCCAACTATGCATTCAATTACTAAGTCATTTGATACGATTGAGACAAGAAAAAAATCAGTTTTGAAATACTGTAAATTATTTTTATCAAAACATTTATAAAATAAATACTAAATTTGTTTAATTTGATATTACGTGTCATTTAATGGGAAAACAAACGTTTGATTAATTTTTTTAAAATTTAATTATTAAATATTTATTTGAAAACAATTAATACTAATTTCCAAATTAATTGAATACATCTCTAAGAAAATGTTAAAATCGTATATAAAAAGAGAGGTCAAAGAGGAATATGTGGATCAAAGTAATGACAAACCATTGATATTTTAGATTAATGTTTGCAACAAATCAAACCAAAAAAAATAATTATTCTTTTGCAGAGGTGGCCAACTCGAAGAAGTCCGGGGTATATAGGGGTATAAGGAGGAATGTTGAATTTTTTTCTAAAGATCCTAGCAGGGTAAAATACTTTTGATGAAAAATAAAAAAGGATAAAAATAAAAAATTGTTTTCTGTTTGAAATTCTTTGATATAATTTTCCACCAAATGGTCTTGTGCTCACACCCCTTGACTACCTCTGCGCTACTATGTATTTAAATATTTAAACATGTATTCAACAAATTATTTCTTCTTCTTTTGACAGAACCGCCAAAAAAGTTATTGAAATGCAATGAAAAAATCGATCCAAAAGATAAATTGAAAAGGCATTCACAAAATGATTATAAAAATTTTGAATTAAATAATTGCAAATATTTGGATAAAAATCCGGATAATTGTAATACAAATCAAACAAAAAATTTAACATTTGATTGTGTATTACAAGAATTATTTTCATGGAATCCCGAATGGTTTGAGTATTTGATTTCTTAATTTCAAAAACTAATTAAAGTATAAAATTATTTTTTTTAAACTAAAAAATATATTTATACAGAAAAATCAATTAAAAGAAAATTTGTTTATAGAGAATTAGTTCTGTTTATTTCTTTACAAAACTAGATTTTATAACAGAATATTCTATTTCTAACCCAAAACACACTATTTTCTTATATCAACCCTAGGCTTCAGGGAAGAGCAATAAATAAGCCCCCGTTTAAAAAGTTTGAGAACCAAATGAAGAAAAATGAATATAAATTGGATTACAATAGAGAGGAGTATATATCGAGACATTTGCCATACATTCAAAGCGAACTATTCATACAACTGAGCGATTCATTCAAGAATGAGGCGCCTTCTCGTACACAACACTATATGTTTATTAATGATTGCGACAATTCGGGTGATTTAGGACTCAATAAAGTTTTAGTTTGCTATTCAATTCGAGACATTCGTAAATATGTCAAACCAGTGGCCAAAGTCGATGACATTGTCATATTATCGGTAATTAAAAAACCTAAGTGATCAAAAACGTGTGCGGTTCAGGGCCAACTTCTTTATAAAAACTTGCAAGCTCAGTCTTCTATTTTTACTATTATTACTTGAATCACTTTAATAAATTCAAATCTATAATCAATTAATGATCAAGTTATAATTAAATTTCTAGATTGTCTGAGATTATCAACTGAAAATATTCTTAAAATTCTGGGAAAATTTTGTCAAAAATCTATTCAAAACATATGCGTTAAATTGGATAAAATATCATCTTTTGTAAAATATTTTAAAATGCTAACATTTTCTAAGAATTGATGAAATTAATGCATTAAAATAGGCCAACATTTGGATCAACACTTTACCCTATTTTTACTCCTATTGGGATTTTGAAATATGTTTAGATCACCTCAGCTTTAACCTTGAGTTGAATTGATCAAGCATCTCTGAATATATGATAGAAGTTAATGTTTGATCTCAAGCACCACTTCGAGAATTTTGTCATGTAAAAATTATATTTATTTTGGATTTTGCACCTAAGGATTATGCAATATATATTTAGAGATCAATTTCATTAATGTATCTAAAATTAAATATTGAACAGTTTATTTAATATAGATCCTCAAAGTAGAGCTACTCATACTACATTCCATCCTCATAGTTCATTTAAAGCTTGACAGCTATGAGAACATGCAAGTGCAAACATAACTTACCATGATTGTATTGACATGACACACAAATAAGTGTACTGTACAATTAGTGCCTATAGGGGTATCCGAAAAAAGGTAGGGATAAATTCCGTTAATGGACCACCCCTTTCCGGATCCCTGCCAATCTTCCAGTATAATTAATTATGTCTCTTACTGTATAATTTAATTCAAGAGTTAGAAGTCACTTATAATTGTATTGGACATCATCTAGACATCGTTGAATATTAGTATTAAACTGAATAATTTTCTAAATATTTTGTCAACTTTGCTGAAATCACAAATGTTTGTATAAAAACTATCATCGATTCAATGTAAGGGCAAAATATTAGCTAAAAATTATAAAGGAATGCTCAAGGTTTTAATATTTTAAGAACGATTTCCTAAATATTTCAATGAAATTCTATTTAAAGAGAACTATTTAAAAAAAACTGAAAATCACTATCCTAAATGACTAAAGAATATTCTAAACAAGAATGACCATTAATACATACACTAAACTGGTGTTTTAGTACTTGTAAACTTTCTAGTATTGATATTATACCGTGTTTCTAATCAGATGAGTCAAGGGCTTTATATTATAGATTCAGTAAGTTATTCATTAGTTGTTGAGTTTTTCAAATACTTTAATCTCATTTCTAAATCTAAAGATATTTTATTTGTTGTTTTATTTAATTTTCAAGTTAGAGGTCATTCAAACGAATACATCTATAAAACAATTAAATAGAAAATTATATTTTGGTTTAATAACCGGTCATTCAATGCTTGAATTGTCTGAATTGGATTCAGAAATAATGGAAAAATTTGTTAAACAAACTCTTTTGGATCCAATCAGTAGAGGAAACCTATTGTGCGATAAATTAGTAATACTTACGAAGAGATCCAGAGAATCAACGATTGTATGCAAACGTATCTCTCGAATAGAAGTTATAATCAATGGTTCCATAGAATTGAGACAAATTGAAAACCTATTGTATGACAAATGGAAGTGCACTAAACTACTGTCCAATATATTCAACGCAAATGCAAATATACATCAGTTTTCAGCACAAGAACTCAATGATTTTCGTTCAGTGCGTAAAATGTTGTCTCAAAACGCAATCGATATGATCACCAAATCCAATCCAATGGTTTTCTATAAAGGGGTTCACAATTTAATGGTTGTTGACATTAGTGATGAGAGTCAGAGACTTAAATACCTGTGCGATATAGTCATTGAATGCCTCGAATCGTTCAATGGAACTAAAGGTTTCAATAAAAAAGTTTTGTTTTATTGAGAAATAATTTTGTATTTTCTCTCAAATTTAAAGCAAAGACAAGATTTTTAGTGATCACTAAAACTGAAGAGAAGAGTATTTGTTGGAGAGAGAGAATCAGAAATGTTTGTGGCCTCACATCATCGGTTAAGGTCTGGTCATTAGCGAGTGGTAGGGGTTGGGTATTCCATAAGGATGTGCTCCGATCTGTGGAAGAAGACGCACAACTGATTTGTGAAAGTTGTGGATCAAAGTTAAGAAATCTAAAGGAAAGTCAAACGCAATTATATAAAGAGTTGACTCAAAGGAGAGACACATATAAGAAGATCGCACAGACGGGCAGTTACAGCAAAACGCCCGCAATAGTCATCGCCAGAGAAGAGCTTTTGAATAAAGGTTTCAAATTTTAAATCATTATTAAAACTAGGGCTGTCCAGGGTTCACAGTGCAATGGGTTATCCTATTGCTAAAATAAGAGATAACCAAGGTCGGATGAGTCACTGACTGACAGCAAAAATTTTGTGGCCAACACTGTCTCAAAACCAAATATTAAAACTAAAACAAGGAAAACGATTGATCCCTTAAGTTTTTTGTCCCTAGAATTCTGTTGAATATATAGAATAATTAGTTATAATTTTGACTTTAAGGTTATGAAAGACTATTGAAGGAAAATAATGTTATTATCGGAACTTTGGATACTATAATCAAATGTCGACATCTGTTTAAGGAAAACACCGAACCATTTGACTGTTGTATTATCGATGACTCCCATACTCTGCCCGAAATTAATATTTTAAGTCTAATTCACTTCGGCATCAAATCACTGATCATCGGCGGTGACAGCGAGGGCTCTGTCGTCGGATCCAATCCTTTTGCTGTCGACTATAAATACAATATTTCACTATTCAATAGGATATTATCTAAATATATGAAATCTATGTAAAAAAAGTATGAAATAATTTAAAATAATTTTTGTATATTTTGCAACAAATCTATTAATATTCAAAGAATATTCTTAAGAAATAGTTTTCTGTATTTATAATCGACAACAAAATACATTGCATTATAAAGAGAAATAATATAATTAATTGTAGAAAAAATTCTGTAACTAAACTTCATTTTGAATTTACTTCAATTTAAATAATTGAATAAAAAAAATATGATTCACACAAATTGAACCAGAATTTTGTTTTTGTTATATCCATTGATACAGCATATGATGAACTGAAACAAAATGGTTTTTAATTTGTGTCAATTGTCATAAAATAAATATTTGAAAAAATGAATTAAATAGAAAAAACTAAAAAGAAAGTCAGTTCAGCGATGCGTTCATTAATTTAAATACAGACTCAGAATAATAAAAAAAGAAATGAAAGTTTAAGCCGAAAGGACAAACATATTAATGAAAGAATGCACGTTAGCTCATAATTAACTTTTAAATTGTATTTCTCAATAAAAGTGTTTTCGTTAAGCAATATTATTTGACTCAAGTCTCTGTCATTTTGAGGTATTCAACATTTAAAGTTTTATTCTCTCAGCAAATGATTCGTAAATTAATAATATTTTCAGGAATTTTCGTTTGCGATTAAATAAATTTGAAAATTCTGAGCATTTTTTTCCTCTCCATTAAATTAATTTATATTCAAATATTAAGTATTCAAAAGAAATAAATCTTCAAAAGAAAAATTACTTCCGTTTAAAACAGATATTAAATTCTGTACTTAAGTTAGTTTTTATTGTATATTTCAAAGACATTTAGACAGAAACTATAGTTAAACTTTTTTTTATTATATAATTTATATATGAATTACAAGTTTTTTGAAAAAAAATATTTATATATAATAATAAATAATATCTTAATTTAGATATTATTTAAAAATCTTAAATATATTAGTAATATGTGTGTTGTGTTTGTCATCGAAAAGATATGCAAAGATTATGTTTAACTAATATCAATATTATTTAATAAAATGAATGATAAATATTAATAATAAGAGAAATTAAAAACAAAAATGTGGTTAAAATAATATTTATTTTATTTAAATAAATACTAATTTTACGGTAATTTATTTCCAGAATAATATGTTTATTAATACTTTTCAAATTAATATTCTATGACTTTTAAAACGGGTGAGTTGTTTTGATAGTTATTTATGATTCTAAGGAAATATGTTTGTATAACTTCTAATTTGTAAGTATTGTAATGCCAGGGGTGAGTCAAAGGGAGCGGTACAGACGATAATGTGCTAGTCCTCTAGAATTTTGGAACAATTTACAGGATATCAGCTAGTGACAGCAATTATAAGACTAGCTAAACTCAGTGTTTGAAAAAATTAACATGAATTTAAAATTGAGAATTTGAGATACTTGAAACATCTTATTCTTTGCTATGATCAAAATGTAGCATTGCTGAATTTTTAAACAAAGGAAAAATTCTATTGTTAAACTTAAATGTAGTTCAATCAATTCAAACTTTGTTTAAAAATATTCAGACAATCGATTTAATGAGCTTGTGTAATTTATTTATGATTCGCTCTATTACTATGCAGCTTATGAATGAATGAATGAATTTTTATTATTTTAAGAAACTGTATACACAATTAGCTTATTAGCTATTTTTCAGTGAGAATCTCTAAATAAATTCTTTAAGTTAAATTTAAATCAAAATTAGTTAAAAATATGATCGAAATATACAATTTATAAAGATTAATTCAAATGAATTATTTGACTTTTCATAAGTGAATCTTTCTTGAAATTAAAAAAAATCTAACATTTATCAATATTAGCTCCTTTTCTTACTTGTGTTAAGCTTGTCTACCCCCTGATTAACTTAGACTTCTTCTCTGAATGTCAAGAATTTTTCTGTAAATAATATTTATTTTTTTGATGAATATATTTTATTTGTAACTATAATTTAATTGTAGTATTTGTAAGTGAACTTAAATATTATATAAGAATTTCCGAGATATTAATGTGAAGTCATGTCTTATTATAATTTGATAAATAATAATATTTATCTTAATATTCATTATTCATAAAAATTTATCCCAACTCTAACACTGAATAAAGTAGATTTCAAAATGTTCCTTTAGTTTTTCTTCTCATCTCAAGTATTATAATATTATATCTTAATAATATAATAAAATTTTTTGTTAAAATTTATTATTCTCTTTCAAACACATAAAAATTTTATGCCTTAAATATGAAATTATTTTATTTATTCAAATATTTGTTATAAAAACTTAATTCACTAGTTATTTGATATCTGTATTAATAATTGTTTCCATTGAAATCATTGATGCTTTGGTGGTTTATTAATTTGAATAATTACTTTAGAAATATCTTTCAGATGAAATCAAATAATCAATTTAATAGTGTAGTTGGAATGGAATCAACAATTTTGTTTTTATTAGTGCTTCAAAACTGATATTTATTCAATATTATTTTTATTTTCTCCTGTTGATTATATTCTACGGAATATTTCTGCCTGGAGATTTTTATTTGTTTATTCAGTATTTAGAGGTGAATCACGTGAATTATACAATATCTGAGAAAATTCTGTTGAATCTACTAAACAAATATTGAATAAAATTTAGGTTTGTTTTAAAAAGTATTTACGATATCTTTATTCTTGAATGACGTCTAAATCGGTCTTAAAATAGTTAAATTTGTATTATCCCTGAACTGACCTCCAAAACCACTACTTATGTGAGGTCAACACTTCCTATGATATCAAAGAATTTACATTTACGAAGGGATAAATTCTAATCCTTTTATTTTTAGACATCAAATAACTTTTTAGCCTAATTTTTATTGAAATGGAGTACTAAATATATTTTTAGCAAATTATCATTTGATGACTAATTTACTTATTTTTAATCGGTTTTATTGTTTTCTATTGTAACAGATATTGAACTAATTTTTTATTAATTAACCTTAAACTACATAATTGTTATTTAAAACACGAAACATATGTTTAGATTCTTTTCTATCAAAAAATTTAGATTTGACTGAACTATTGAAATAACAAACAGTTAACTAACTATTTGTCAGATCTCTCATGAGTTAATGTGAGAAAAGTGAAAAATTAATATTTAAAACTCTATAAAACTGTTAAGAATAATGTGAAAGACATTAAGACTTCAAGCATTCATTCAATTTTGTATTTCAGTTATTTTTGCTTTTAATATAAAGTATTTTCCAGAATATAATACTTTATTCTCGTATTATTCTCAGGTATTTATTGTTCATTTGTATTAAATGTTTACTCCACTAATGACTCTAATATTCATTAATTGAATTATTGAATCAATATTTTCAGATAAACAATACAATAGTATTTTTCACTATCATTTGTATTAAATGAAATCGTCGTTTAAGGAAAAATCATTTATCAAATTATTGTATTGTCTATAATAAAAAGAAATTTAAGTTTGGCTAAAATTGTCTTTTAAAATTCGTTTAAGAAGTCATTGCTTTTGCTTTCAGTTCATAATTTATTCTCAAAATATCTTTTTCATTGAATTATAAATTCGATTTCCGTTTGCGTATCAAAAGAAATATTTTTATATAAAATGACTTCAATTATATACTCAGAATAAAGAAAGATATCTAATTCGCAGACATACACTATTGTCTTTAAAGACTTATTTTTCTGCGAATAAATGCATAAATAAGTGCATATGAATCAGACAGAAACCAAATGAATAGACTTGCTTTAAAAGATTTTGCTCATGTTTTTCCATCTTGAACCTGCATCATATTTGCATTAGAATTTTTATATATAAGTTCGAGTAATGCATCGATGAATTTGTAAACATATAAACAATTTTACGATAAAGTATTAATAAAATACACAAATTCATTGATGCATTACTAGAACTTATAAACTCTTTACAATTTATTTCTGCACGCATAGTATGCAACATCTTAGTTTACTGGCTTAATGTTTTAATATTTGAGTAATCTGTGAACGACACCTAATTTTGTGTTTGAAAAGAAACCTGAGTAATTGATAGAAACTCATTATA
>JAQFXN010001906.1:0-13864 GCA_034693365.1 Liacarus xylariae
AGAGAGAGAGAGAGAGAGAGAGAGAGAGAGAGAGAGAGAGAGAGAGAGAAACTAGTTTGGAAATCGTCATCAAAACAAATAGCGAATACGAATTAATGTATGGTTTTTAAAAATGTTGAATAATTATTTCTATTCCTATATTCTCAATGTTCAACAGTTCAATAGAATTGATAAAAAATAATAAAAATAACAAAAGCTATCAGTGCTAAGCACTGCTCCTCTGCGATGCTAAATTTGGCAGTCGTGCAACTTTTTATGAGTCTTAGGCCACACATAGCCTTCGGGCAAATGTTAGCCAAAAATAATATAAAAGTAAAGATTCTTTATTCTTGTGATAGTTTATGATTAGAGGGAACGAGAACTTTCTTTTTGAACAGAATATATTTGATTCTTAGTTTAATTCATTTGTGCCATTCTGTCGATCGCTCTCGAGTTGATTACAACACTTCAGTCCTAAAACCAATTTTCGCCAACAAATACTATACAAATTGTGTTTATTAATAAATTTGTTGTATTTGTTTTTATAAAATTCAATTATTCTTTTCATCCTTTTTATAATTGTATTGTAATTTACAAAAAATAATATTTTTTAAAACTTTGATAAAGTTTTTGAAACCACAATTTGATCCAAATTTATAAGTTTATATTCAGTTTTATAGTTAATATTGTGTTTTAATTTTATAACTTAAAGAATATCAACAATGGATTTTGACAATAATAATAACACTCCGAAAGATCTACAATTCGCTGAGGGAACTACTGGTAAATTAACTTTCAGTCATCCAATTCAACAAATTATATACTTTCCAGCAATGCTTTACTATTGAAAACTTTATTTAGTTTAGGATTAAACTAAATCTTACGATAGCTTTAGAAAAAAAATTAATTCAAAAATAAAACAAATACTAATTTAACTTTAAAAAGCTATCATGAGTTTAGTTTAATGTATTTTGAGATGAATTCATTGCCACAATTCTATAACTTATATTTTATTCGATATAAATAAACAAAATTCTTTTGACTGATATAAGAGTCAAATTGAAAACATGTTATTAAATCTGAAATCCAATTCGTTAGGTATGTGTACTGCTGTAGAATATGCCCGACCAGAGACCCGAAGAAAACCAATTTATGACATGACTGATGATATAGTCATCAGCGGTATTGCGGGTCGATTTCCAGAATCTGATAATATGGATGAATACGCGAACAATTTGTTCAAAAATATAGATATGGTTTCTGCAGATGACCGCCGTTGGCCAACCGGTCAGTAAAACCTGATCTAGTTTTTTCTGTACAGAAATTTATATAAAAAATTAATTTTAAAGAATTAAACGGTGGTATTGGCTGTAGAAGTGGTAAATTGAAAGAATTAGATAAATTCGATTCTGTATTCTTCAGCACATTTGGTCTATTGGCCGATTCAATGGACCCGCAGGCCAGGATCCTTTTAGAGACTACTTATGAAGCTATATGTGACGCTGGTATTAATCCACAAACTTTAAGAGGAAGTCGTACTGGAGTTTATGTGGGCATCAATACAGTCGGTCAGTAATGATATTATATATTAAATAATATAATATTATTTCTATATATTTGAAGAATTTTTTAAAATTCAAATCCAAGTCATTTTCTGTTAGCTTCGATAAAAATTATTTTTAATAGATATAAAACTATGCTTGAAGATTTTAATAAGGGAAATGAAATTTCTGCCAATTAATTAGTCTAAATATCATTTTTACAATTGACTATATAATTGAAAAATATATTAATAATTTAATAAACTCGTGCTTTAATTAAGAATTTGTAAACATTTATAGAAGTTTTGAGAAAATAATTGTGCTTCGGGCAAGTATGCAAATATATGTGATTGCTCTTATTTTTGACGATAATAATAAACATCGATACTATTGAATATTAATTGCGTCAAAATCTAATTAAATTGTTATTGCTTATTGTCTAATTTCTGAATTTAAATAATCAAGAGATTCCGATTCATAACATTCCCAATCATTTGACAAAATCAGGAAATATAGAAAATGCATAATTGAATAGATTTATTATAATTTGATCACTAAATGAGTCAATGAGATGAAAAATACAATTCGTCCTTCAAGTAATTATTCAATTCATAAGTAAAGTTATATAAAAATGTGGGAATTTTTCTATAAATAACATTTATTTTATTTACAGATTATAATCGATATATTCTGTCTGTTATTGATGTTCTATTGTATATTCTATTGAAATAAGCTTTTATTATGTAATCTATTGGTGACTTATTGAACAGATTTTTCAATGATCTTTCAACCTATCGATTCAAATGTCATAACATCTTTTATCACTTTTATGAAGGTATAAGAGAATAATTCAGAATGTATTGTAAATAAAATAACATCTAAATTTTTTATACAAACTTAATGGATGAACTGTATAATTATCTATTCTATTGATTGCAAATTATTTTGTTTACCATCAAATGAAAATTCAATTAATCTTTTAGATTTTATTTTAATATCTTTTTAAAAAAAATTAAGTTGTCGATTGCTAAAGTATTGAAAGTTAAGTATTAGAAAAAATTAGTTCACTTCAAATGAAATCGATTTGTTTTATTTTATTAATTTTTCATAAGTTTTAGAAATTCAGAACAAATTCCTTAAAACGGAAACTCATATTAAATGTTATAAAGAAAAAATCATAAAAATATAAATATTTTCAAATTCTTCAAGGAAATAATTTTTTATGATATTTAGAATTATCACTTTAATTGATCTTTAAATTTTCTCAATTTTTTGCAAAAGTTTATTTTCACTTTCCTTTGTCTATCTTTTGAATTTAACTTTAACAAAATGATGCTTTAAGTTCATTATCAAAAAGTATTTGATATAAAATATTTATGTACAAAGAGTAATTCCTTTGTGAATCCATTTACTATTTCTTTGAGCAATTCAACAAAGAGTAATTTAAAGCACAGATTGACTGACAATTTAATTGACGTCAGGCCAGACATAGAAAAGTTTGAATGAAAAAGAAATGTTAAAAGTGAGGGAGAGATAGAGAATAGGAGGATTGAGTCCTGTTCATTCTTAATAATATAAAAGTTATGTAATTTCTATTTTAGATCTATCCAGATCCTATTTGTTTGAATAAATATTTTGGTGAATAGTATATCAATTATGACTCTAAAGTGAATAACCAAACAAAATATGTTAAATAAATACAATAATGGCCTGCATTTTAGCCAAACATAATGGAAAATTTGTCAGAATTACAAAATAACTGAATAAATACAGAGTAAAAGAATTAAATTCTTTTTATTTACAAAATATCTATAATTATCTAACATTTTATGCGCAAATGTCTAATGATTTAAGAGCTAATGAACTATCTATTATATAATGTAATTAAAATTATAATGAAATTCCCTTTTTTTCTAAATAATATGTCTATTATAATTTTTTGCCCAGACATTCCCTTTCTTTATAACTAACATTTTCTTAAACAAAAATAACAATTATAAGCAGCTCTTAATACAGTACATGATCTCTAAAGTAAAGCAAAAAATTAATAGATTTTATTCATTCATTTGATTGTAATGCGTTGCGAAGTACCCCAGGTCTATGTGGTCGAAACAACTAGTTGGGCGCTAAACAATTACTGTTCCTGGTTTACTTATGCTATGAATTGAATTAAAAATAACAAATCAATTTGTTAAGTTTTTAATTTGTTTCATCCCTTCTATTATATTCTTACTTCTATGTACACTATGTACGCCAACCCATCCCCAGACAAGACAACTGGTTTAGAGATACTTTCCTTTATGAAATTATTATATATGCATGGTACTTTCAAATTGCCCAGGAATTAAACAAAATTCAAATAAGCTTTGATTCATATCTAGCTTTGAATAATTGAAATAAGCTTTAATATCTAGCTAATTAAAATAGTAACAACTATAAATATAATTATATTAAAATCCTGATAATTACAACAAATAATAATTTTATTGTCTAACTTTTATCTATCAATTAAATTAATTACTTAAAAATTCATTTCTTTATTCTCAAAACAACTTTTTGTTTTTTTGTTTTATTTATTTTCATTTTCTAATTTGTTAGACAATCAGTTTGATTCAAAGTTTTGTTTTTCTTAAATTATTGAATTGAAGTCATAAATTGTTTGATATCTGATTAAATATTTTGGAAAATATATACATAATTAGTATTTAAGTTGTTTTCGAAAAACTTTCCTGAATTTTTGCAGATGTATTAATCGATATCAAAATAAACGATTTAATTAGTATTGCTTTTAATTGTGAAAACATTCAACTGAACAGGATAATAAAAATGTCTTTCTTTTAATTAATGATGGAATGCTTAATAAAAATATTACTTATGCTGCAATTCTAACAAGTATAACTTATACTGTATTAAGTATAACTTAATAATATCGTAATTTTATTTTTTCTGGTAAAATTTTCAAGTTAAAAAAGAAAATAAATAAAATGCATCAATATGAAATGAGAATAAGTTTGAAATGTGATATAAAAACTTAAATTGAATGCAGAATACAAAACAGTGATAAATATCTTAAACCAATAATTGGTTTCAGTAATACATTGTCTTTTGAATTCATTCACAATTTGAAAATCTAATCAAAGCATAGATTTTATTAGTCCTTCATTTGAATTTGTTTTCAGAGAAACTCATTAAACGATTCATTAATTAAATAAAAATAAAATATTAATAAATAAAACCATTTTTCAATCGTATATTCAACTCTTGTGCCAAAGCCTGTGCCGATGGATATCCGCAAAACGATTTCGACGACTGTCGGCGAAAAGAGGCGGCGCTTTGGGTTTACGGCAGTTCCAAAGCCCTGTACGCCAACCGAATCTCCTTCATGTTCGACCTTCACGGCCCCTCCACTCTCATCGACACCGCCTGCTCCTCCTCAATGGTGGCGCTGCAGAACGCGGTGGCGGAGATGCGAACCGGCAATTGCGACACTGCCATTGTGGGCACCGGCAACTTAGTTCAGGCGCCCTTCTCTAACCACGTCTACACATCCATTGGTCTCTTGGCCTCAGACGGCAAATGCAAAGTATGGGACAAACGCGCCGATGGTTTTGTCCGCTCTGAGACTGTGGGTTGTCTTCTACTGCAGCGCAGATCACAGGCCAAGAGAGTGTACGCGACTGTAGTTCACGCGAAGACAAACACCGATGGCTTTAAGTCTATCGGTTTGTTCTCTCCGTTTTGGTTACGACAAAGAGATTTAATGATTGAGACCTATGAAGAAGCGGGCGTTAATCCATTGGATATAAAATTTTTTGAATCTCACGGCACCGGTACTAATGTCGGCGATCCTCAAGAGGCCAAAGCAATAGCCGACGCCTATTGTAGAGACAGAAAAGTATTTAATTAGAAAAACAAACAATTTTTGAATAAATTGACATTTAGTTCATCACTTTTTAGGAACCCTTACTATTAGGTGCCGTCAAAAGCAATTTGGGTCACTCAGAGGGTTCATCGGGTCTGAACTCAATCGGTAAAGTGATTGTAATGTTTGAAAACAAGTGCATTCCTGCGAATCTCCACTTCCAAGAGGCCAAACCAGAGATTGAAGTAATTGTCGACAAAATACTGGTTCCGGTGCTTAAGAACACTCCTTTCGAGAGCGGCATCGTTGGGGTCAACTCCTTTGGTGTGGGCGGAGTGAATGCACACGCTCTGCTCAAGTCGTGGGATAAAGAGCCGGAAGCGGACGCCAACAAAATCGTTGGTCCGATTCCTCGACTCATTAACATTTGCGGTCGAACTCAAGACGCAGTCAATCATATCTTTGATTTCATTGAGAAAAACCCGGAGAAAGCGAATCGAGACTTCTTGGGACTCATCGGAGAACCCATGAAATCTCAGGCGCCTAAGGGTTCGGCCGGACATCCCTATAGAGGATTCATGATTGTTAAGGAAGAGACCAAAGAGGACGGGACGACACAATTACAATACAACAGAACAATAACTAATGCGGGTATGCCTTCCATGTCTATTGAGTCACAATTATTTAAGGTTTAAGGGTTTGCACAGGGCTTACAGATTAATTGGAAGAAATTGTTGTTAAACTAATAAAAACTTACTTAACTTTAGGTTCAAAAGCACACAAATGTTATGATTTAAAAATAACATTTAATCTCTAACTTTAAGAATTCATTTTGTTTTATAAATTTCATTATTTATCCCTTAATTCTTAACAATTTTTATCTTTTTTTTTGTTAAATTGTTTAACATTTAATTTCTCATTCAATGTATAGGACGAGGCAATCAGATATGGCTGTGCTTCTCAGGAATGGGCAGTCAGTGGACAGGTATGGCCAAAGCATTGATGCCGATTCCAACATTTGCTGAATCACTTACTGCATGTGCGGATGCACTCAAACCCTTAAACTTTGATCTCATGAAACTATTGCTGAGCGACGACAAGGAAGAACTCAAGAAGAATGTCACCAATGCTTTTGTGGCCATAACCGCAATGCAAATCGCTTTATTCGATGTCTTGTCTTTACTCGACCTTCACTACGAGGGACTCATTGGTCATTCATTCGGTGAAGTCGGCTGTGCTTACGCTGATAAGTGTCTGACTCGAGAACAAGCAATACTAACCGCTTATTGGAGGGGAAAGATTGTGGAAACGGCAAAACTACCGAAAGGCATGGCCTCTGATATATGATAACTATTATTGAAAATAATTAATTTAACTCTAAATCTCTTTACAGGAATGTTAGCGGCTGTGGGTCTCTCATGGGATGAGACAATAAAGCGCTGTCCGGACGGCATTGTCGCCGCCTGTCATAACGGATCTGATTCGGTGACCATTTCTGGATTGTATGATAATATGGTTAAGTTTATCGATCAGTTAAAGTCAGAGAACATATTTGTACGACAAGTAACCGGTGGTGACTTTCCATACCACTCCCCTTTCATGAATATCGTTGCGCCACAACTGCTCGAAGCACTCAATAAAGTAATTCCCTCTCCGAAGATGCGTTCCGACAGATGGGTCTCGACTTCGATATCCGAAGAAAAACAAAGCGAATTAACCGCAAAGTTTGCGTCCGGTATTCGAGTCATTGACACTATTTTGTTAACATTTTTTAAAAACCCATTTATTTCACCCATAATTAGGCGAATATTTCACAACTAATCTCATAAGTCCTGTACTGTTCAACGAAGGCATGAGACAAGTGCCCAAATATGCGAATGTCATAGAAGTGGCCCCGCATTCCCTGTTCGAATCCATATTCAAGCGGTGTTTCCAATCGCTGACATACAGTGGTCTAATGAAGCGGACAGAAGCCGATAATTTGGATTACTTCCTGTCCTCAATCGGACGATTGTATTGTTTGGGAATTAATCCCAATATTGAAAACCTCTACCCGAAAGTCGAGTTTCCTGTCTCTCGCGGCACACAGTCGTTGGGTTCACTCATCCAATGGGATCACAGCGCCTCTCATGAGGTGAAGAAATACCCGGAGTATCACAATTTCGGCACCGCATCTGACTATACGATGTCGTTCTCTCTTAACGACGCCGATTGGTCTTTCCTAAGAGATCACGCCATTGACGGCAGAGTTCTATTCCCGGCCACTGGCTATTTGATGCTCGCATGGAGAAGGTTCGCAGCACTTAGAGGACAGCCCTGGAAGAGAACTCCAGTTGTTTTCGAAAACGTTCGGTAATTCAATGAATAATTCAATTATTATTTTGTAAAACATTTATTAATTTTTAAGATCTATTCTCAAATCAGATTCTTTAGACCAACTCTGCTCTCAGAGGGAAATGAAGTGAAATTCATTGTCAAGATATTGGACGGAACCGGAGATTTCACTATATCGGAAGGCAATAGCATTGCAGCCACTGGTCGTGTGTATTCACCAGAAGAAGATTCGTTTGAATTTCAGGAACAATTAGAAGAATCTTTTGAGGAGGAGGAGGAAGAGGGAGACCTCAAAGAGATTCTCAATAATAAAGATATTTATAAAGAATTGAGAATTCGTGGCTATGATTACGGACCCAAATTTCAAGGGCTCACAGAGGCCAGGGGCGATGGGAAGAGAGGTAATTGTTTAAGTAATTCAATTGAAAACATAATTTAATAATTATTTTACTTACAATTAAAGGAAAGGCCAAATGGACAGACCATTGGGTCAGTTTTGTGGACTCAGTAATGCATTTGGCACTGATAGCACTGCCCATTCGCACACTTTTCATTCCAATCGGTTTTCAACGTATAGTTTGTGATCCAAATGTTCTTTTCGGTGCTATAGAAGAGGCGAAGAAAATGGAGGACAAGGAGAAGATAATTGAAGAAACACGTGAATTCTTTTACTTCAATGAGAGCACCGGACAGAAAACTGATAACAAACGCCTGGACAAGTACACAGACAAAGACGAGTTCAATCCGGGAGAAGTAATGGTTAATGAATTTCAACACAATTTAGAAGACGAGGAGAAGAAAGAGACCAAAAAGTTTATATCAGAGAACGTAAAGGCGACTCTTAAATTGGGCGAAGAGTCCATGGCTTCAGAGTTTTTGGGAATTTCTAATTTTGCACTCGAAAAAAATCCAGATGACGAGGGAAAGGTGTCTATAGTACCCGTCGGCTTCGATCTGGACTACCGATCCATTTATACAAAAGGTATTGAAAACAAATCTTTTAATAGTAATCATAAAAACACAACTTTTAGTTATTTAATTAAAGTGTAATAAAAGTAACAAAATTTCATTTGTCTTCCAAACAATAGGTCTCGAAATTAAAGGTTTTCTTCCGGTGAACGTTCCGCGAAGACCCGGACAACAGGGGCTTATTCTTGAAAAGTATCAATTCGTGGCAAACAATGAGGAGAACGCTATGGAAACAAATGATAAAAAGAGTTTAATTGAATACATTCAGGTCTGCTGTGCTTTTGGTCAACGACTGACCGAAATGAGTCCTAAAGTAAACAAACTTAAAATGAATGGCTATAAAGTGGCCGAAGAAGAGGTGATTCAGAAGTACATCAATAGAAAGGAAGAGATGAATACAAATCAAATATTATTGAAAGTGATTAATGAGTTGTCGGCGCTTAAGATCGATGACAACAGTAATATAATTGTTGGCAAAGATGACAAACAGCAAGTGCTTGACTTTGACTCTGCGCTCAAACAGATTTTTGGTAAACCAGAAAACGATATATCACTCGATTACATAAACTCAATGTCCGGCTCCGAGAGATTCATTCGGCCAACACTTGATTTGGTTCTCGAAAACAATTTCGATAAAAATTTTAAGGTTTGTTTGTCTTTAATATATTCTTCTAATAAAAGTAGTTTTTTAAAGATTTAATTTTAATTCGATTATAGATTCTTGAGATCAGTCCGAATAACAACTTATTGGCCCCGACTCTCATCACTACATTAAGACATTCCTCTATCTCTGTATTAAATTTTGATTACACCATCGCTAATCCGATGCCTTCGACACTTCCCGATGATATCAAGAGTTATGGCCTCAAAATGCTTGAATGGGATCTTCAAAACTCACATAACTTTATTAAAGACATGTCTTCAATAGATTTGTTAGTTTTTAAAACAAACAAATCTATAGTAAATCAGTGGACAATTGAACAACAGATCAAATCATTTAAAGATTCCATTAAAGTATGAATTAATAGAAATAACTTGTTTTTAAATTTTTATATAAATTAATTACTAATTAATAGGAAAACGGATTCTTACTAATGATATACCGACACGTCTTAACGCCACCAGAAATAGCATTCTTTGAACTATTGGGCCGACAGCCCAACGATCAAACTTTGGCCACAACTGAATCAGAAAAGTATATTAAATTCGCTGAAAAATGTGGTTTTAAATTAGTTTTGCAAAGAACTGATTCAATAACTTATTCACAATTATTGTTCCGAAAACTGAGACATCATTTGAGAGAACCAGAAGTGATTCATATACTAAATGATAAATACGAGGAATGGGTAGACGTTATCAAAGAGAAAATGGTTGAAAATAAAGACTTGGAATCAGCGAAAAATATATGGCTTGTGGCCAATGACACCGCAATCAATGGTATTGTTGGTCTCGCGAATTGTCTACGACTTGAATCCGGTGGTCAACACATCCGATGTCTGTTTGATTGCGACAACAAATTACCGAAAACAGTAGACTTCGATCGTTCGCCATATCGTGAGTTAAGACAATTGGATTTGACGACTAATATCTACCGCAACAGCCTTTGGGGGACTTTAAGGCACATATGTCTGCCTAAAGAACAAGAAACTATTAGCACAGAACACGCCTACTTGAATGTTGTCACCCGGGGTGACATGTCTTCGCTCAAGTGGTTCGACGCTCACCACAAATACTTTCCCGAATTACCCGAAGCGGACAAAAATCCAAAAGAAGTGTTATGTGATGTTTACTATTCGGCCCTTAATTTCAAAGTAAATAAATACTAATATTTAACCCAATTATTCACTGTTTTATTTTGCTCTTTACAGGACGTGGTGTTAGTGTCGGGAAAGATACAACCGGGACCTGAATCGGCACTTTTTGACTGTATTATTGGTCTGGAATTCGCCGGCCGTCGCACCGATACGGGTAGTCGTGTGATGGGAATGGTTCCGTTCAAAGGCATTGCCACTACTTTATTAACACATAAAGAATACCTTTGGGCCGTTCCCGACAACTGGTCTCTCGAAGACGCGGCCACTGTTCCAGTTGTATACGTCACGGCTTATTATGCACTTATCACTAGAGGACAGTTAAGAGAAGGTGAATCAGTACTGATTCATTCGGGTGCCGGTGGTGTAGGACAGGCCGCTATATTCATTTGCCAGAGTATGGGCTGTAAAGTGTTGGTCACAGTAGGCAATAGTGAGAAACGAGAGTTTATTAAAAAGAAGTTCAATATTCCGGACAAATGTATCGGCAATTCTCACGACACAAGTTTTGAGAAACAATTCATGAAAGTTACAAAAGGAAAGGGAGTGGACGTTGTGCTCAATTCGTTAACCGAAGATAAGCTTCAAGTGATTATTATTTTAATATTAATTTTTATGATTTTAAAAACAAATTTTACTTAAATTTTTGATTTCGTTTCATTGAATCCGTTTAGGCATCGGTTCGATGTCTGGCAGCGAACGGCCGTTTCCTCGAAATCGGCAAATATGATATGCAAATGAATAAGAATCTGAGTTTATTTGTATTCCTTAATAACATTACATTCCATGGCGTCGGACTCGACTGTATCTTCAGAGAGGGACCCAATTCAAGACAATTAAAGACATTTATGGAAGACATGACTAAATTATTGAATGACGGCATTAAAAGAGGTGTCGTTCGACCGATTGAGAGATCGGTTTACTCTAAGATTGAAGCCGCGGATGCGTTCCGTTATATGACAACCGGTAAACACATCGGAAAAGTCTTGATTAAGATTAGAGACGAAGAAAACGCTAAAATTGTAGTCAATCCGAAAGGCAGACCTATAGTCGAGGCCACAACCAGAACGTGGTTCCATCCCTCGAAGGTTTGCTGAAATCCATTGAAATATTCATTTGGATTTTAAAATTTATTAATTAAATATAAAATTCTACATAATTTATAGGTTTATATTATAACTGGAGGTTTAGGAGGCTTTGGCCTCGAGTTGTCCTATTGGATGGTTTTGAGAGGGGCAAAGAAATTAGTTCTGACCTCAAGAACTGGTATCAAAAATGGTTACCAACAGTTATATTTAAAACGTTTCCGAAAGTTCGGTAAACTTATTGAAGATTATAGAATCGATATTTCAGTTTCGACCGCAAACGCCACCACTGGTGAGGGGGCGAACAAACTGATCGACGAATCCAGTCTTATGGGACCGATTGGCGGTGTCTTCAATCTGGCAATGGTTTTGAAAGACGCACTGATTGAGAACCAATCGGCGGAGACATTCCGTGATGTCTGTCAGCCCAAACTCAGGGGTCTTCACCATTTAGATGAAGTGACTCGACATAAGTGTCCGGAATTGGATTATTTTGTTGCCTTCTCTTCGTTGACATCGGGTCGCGGAAACAGCGGTCAATCCAACTATGGTTTCGCCAACTCTGCAATGGAAAGGATATGTGAAAGACGTCGTTCGGAGGGTTAGTTCAGTCGGAAATTGTTTAGAAAACCTTAATTTTAATTATTTATTCCATCACTCAATTAGGTCTTCCCGGTCTTGCCATTCAATGGGGACCTATAGGTGATGTCGGTATTGTAGCCGAACACTTGCTGTCCAGTGAAGACAAAGCCGATGCAATGAAACTGTTCGCTGGTATACATCTTCAGCGCATATCTTCATGTCTTGACGTATTGGACCGATTCCTTCAAACCCAGAATGCAGTCTTGTCTTCAATAGTAAAGTCAGACAATGAGGGCTCAGGCGATAAGGGAGACGACGAAGTGTTGTCTCAATTGTGCAGTCATTTAGGCATTGATTCACGTCCTGAAGACTCAACACTGGGTGATGTGGGTCTGGACTCTATGATGGCCGTAGAGATACAGCAGAGACTGGAAAGAGATTATGAAATACATTTGGCGCTGACGGACATCAAGAAGATTACTGTTGGAGAGCTTAAAGAGTTTAGGGACGGAAACAAAGATGGTTTGAAACAATATTCGGGTGACATTAAGAAAGTCAGAGCAAACCTGTCGAGTGTTCGGTTCGATATGCCATCAGAAGCGACCACTCTTTTGAATGATATCAAAACAGGTGAACAAAAATGATTGTATTTATTAAAACATTTAATTTCATTATTTATATTATTTGAGTTCAAAAATATTAAATTATTATGTATTGAATCGATAGGAAAACCGGTCTTTTTCTTACCACCCATTGAAGGCATATTCGAAACGCTGAAAGATTTGGCCAACAATTTCAATCGACCAGTGATTGCATTAAATTGGATGAAAACAATGCAAGAATTTAAAGACATTAAGAAAGTGAGTGAGTTCTACAAAGACAGACTCAAAGAGCTGATGCCTGAGGGCCACTACGACATCGTTGGTCACTCGTTTGGGGCCATTGTTGGCATTCATATGTGTAGAAAACATACGCCAATTAATACTCTTCTGATTTTGGATCCGTCCGACGCCGGCGTCAAAGACGACTGGAGTGTTGACGAAAGATTTGAAATATTATTCGTGTATTTAAGAGCTTTTATGCCGGAAAGGATTCTTATGAGAATACATAAGGAAGTTATGGAAATCAAAGGTCAGTTCACTAATCTCTATTCAATTTATCCATCATTTTCTCAAACTTATTGAATAAAACGTTTAATTTATTCTTACAATAAAGTCATTAATAGATTATTGTTTAATATATTTTTAGGAGAAAATCAAAGAAT
The DNA here is from genome assembly GCA_034693365.1 of Liacarus xylariae. NCBI lineage: Eukaryota > Metazoa > Arthropoda > Arachnida > Sarcoptiformes > Liacaridae > Liacarus > Liacarus xylariae. The sequence goes on from JAQFXN010001906.1 coordinate 13,428, forward strand.
AAGTAAATTAATAGAGCTATTGAAACATTACGGGGGCAAACATCTAGTGGGCAAAGACGTGGATGAGATTATTCGGGGCTCATTCGATAGGGCGGAAATGATTGTGCGCTACAGAAAGAAAAATATCGCTAAAATGCAAACATTAAAACACTCGCAAACGACTAAAATGATTAAACGAAAGATTAAAAACATTAAAACAGATGTGACTGTCGTTAAGCTATTGCGCAAAGAAGAGGAATTCCAACGAATTCAGGACAGAATTCTTAGTGATTTTGGTATAAAACGAGAAGTGAGTATCAGTTCTAACAGTTTTCAATTTCAAGAATTTTCAACCGTTTTATATATACACCAAAAATCAATTGATTTAACGCTTACAGCAAATGAGATTCGTGTCACTGCTTTAGACCTCAAATGAGAATCGTTTACAGCATTTCATT
>JAQFXN010001907.1:0-13863 GCA_034693365.1 Liacarus xylariae
TGCGGTGCGTTTGGAGTACAGTTACAGTAACTGTAGTGCAATTGCAGTGGAGGTAGAATTTACATAATTTGCATATTCAAGAACTTCCACCACAAATAATGTGTTGGCTAATCACTAAAATAACAATATATTACGTGCGACTAAACTAACTTTGAGAACAACTTTTATTCATTAAGTGATACAACACTTGAAAACTTTATTTCTATTAATTGTTAACAAAATTAGACAAAAAGAAAACAATACAATACAATACAATGTTTGTGCGAAAGTGACTTAATATAAGTTTTAGTCAAAACATTTATAACTAATTAAAGGTTATATTAATTCAATTAATCAAGAGATATGTGTTTGCATTGGAGTTGCATTGCATTCAATGCATTCAAATCAATGCAATGTATCTTCAATTCAAAGCCATTTGTCTCTCAATTCAACCATTGATTTGCCGATGAATTGGTCTTTAATTTTGGTATTTATTTAATTTAAATATCAATGAAATGTAATAATTGACAGCTAACTAGTGGTGAAAGGTATGGATCACCCCATCAGACATCACCTCATATTAGGCGGAGTTTTGTCATTACGTAATGTAAAACACGTTATTTTAATAAGTATTTTGTTATTATATTTAAATCAATGCAATAGTATTTGAAAGAAAACATTGCATTTCGTAATCACTTTATTGAGTCAAACGAATCAAAATTCAGTTTCCATTAAAACCTTTAAATTAATTCAAAGAAATTTTCTTTTATTAATAAAACAACCTTTCCTTTAATTTCAAGAAAATAACATTTTATTTTAGATTTAATTAAAACTATAATCAAAACACTAATCAATTAATTGCCTAAAAAACTAAAAAATCTTTTAATAATAATTTAATTTGAGATCTGATTTGGAATTTAAATTTTTTTAAATTTATTTTAATTTAATATTAAGACTAAAATCGATTAAATCAGAGAAAATTTCAAAATTAAATAATAATTAAAAAGAAATATAATTTACAATACATTCCATTAACTAATGAATACTTTATTATAACAATTAATATAATAATAAAATTAAACTAAACTTTTCATAAAATAAAACTAAAAAAAATTGACAACAAATACATAACTTTTGAGTTGAGTTCATTCCAAGACTGCACGGGGAACTACATTAAATGGAAGGACAGGAGCCGTGGCCTCCAGTCTTAAGGCAGTTAAGTGACACTCGACTGCTCTTTGGTGGTCATCGATGACCTGTAAAACTAATCCCATGTAAGACCAGGTCTGGTGAACAGTGGCGTCGATGTTAAGCGAGTCTTTCAGGTATTTATCGGCCGCTAATTGATTGCCCAATAGATAGTATGTGTGACCCAATTGTTGCAATGCTTTGGCATGTCTTGGGTTTATGGAAATGGCGTTTTGCAAATGAGTCTTCGCTTCAATTAATATACCCTTTGCTTTATTTATGATTCCCTTTAAATACATTAATTGGTGAGATAATGAGCCGAATATTCCGAGCGCTCCCTCATTAACACAAGCCTCGGCCTCTGACACCTGTCCCAGTTTGAGGAACATCTCTACGATTAGAATCCATATATGCATTTGCAAAGACCACAACGGCTTATTGGCTGCTCTATTGGTGCTATTGTTTACACTTATCGAAATGGAAGCACTTATAGCGTCGTTTGGAACGGGAGTGCTGTCCAGTGAGACCACTTCGCTGAGGGTTTGCTCCATTTTCATTGAAATAGTGTCATAATTTGTATTCATTGGATAATAGCTTAAGTTTTGGTTCATTTTCTTCTGTTCCTCAGAGTTAGTGAATTTCCAACAATTGAGCATTTCTTTAGCCGTAAGTAATGCCTGTTCTCTGCCGTTCTCTACAATCACTTCTTCCAAATGAGCCTACAATTGAATTGAATTTAAAATAAATCTCAAAATATATGTAAATATAAAAACCTTAATATAAAGTAAAATCAGATGATTTGGATATTCGTCGAGTGCTGTCTCGCAGAGCTGTAGTGCTTCTGAATACTGTTTGAGCGCTGAGAGGCATAGAATCAACAGCTGTATTGACGGCAAGTGTTGACAATTAAGCAAAAGTGATATTTTGACGAATTTGATGGCGTCGTTCAGTGCTCTCTGGTTTGCCATATGAAGGGCCAAATGAAAATACGGCAAATGATCGGCAAAACGGGAAACGGAGGCAGACTTTAAGTATTTGATGGATTGGTTGAGATTTTGTGTATAAAACTTCTTACAGGTCTCGGTCTCCGTCTCGTATATCAACGCATTGGTCACTCCTATTATTAAATTAATTTTATTCAACAGAACTTCTTCTTTACATCTATTGAGAGACTCTTTGGCCAAATCGAGCGCTTCTTTATATTTATGTAATTCTAAAATACAGAGTTTGGCCGCAATTAGATTAGGCAATGGATCCGATGGATCGATACGCGACACCTCTTTCAATGCCAGAAGTGCTCTTTGCGGACACTTTTTAGACTCCATAAGAGTCAGAGCGAACTGAAACCAAATGTGTTTGACTTCGAAACTGAATTTCATCGCGCGTTCGAAGAAATCTAAATAATAGCACTTCAATGGCGTCAATGTTATGGTGAGTAAGTCATAGATAACCATAACGTTATTAATTGATTGCAGTCGACTCTCTTTAAATTCGGGACTTCTGTCCAAAACCACATTACGCGCCGCCAGAACTTCACTGATTAGTAGCAATAAAAGTATCTCTTCTTCTCGTTCTCGCGGAACAAACAATGATTGGCCGATATATCGAAGCGGTTTAAGTGGTTTAACAGACGATGAGCTGGTATTCAAATCGCATTTAGTCCATGTGCTTCTCGAGACGCCTCTAATCAGCAGTTCGGCCAACTGTTTGGCCAATATTTGTCTTGTGGTTAGCGTTGAAGGCGTTTCGCAGGCATTGAGTGTCGACCTGTACTGATTGACCGCTTCCTTAACATTATTGCCGTTTTTGATATAAAGTATTGGCGCTCTTTGAATGGCTGTCTCCAGAATGGAACCCAAAGGCACCACAATATAAGAGCCCAATTGCTTCTCAACGTTTTGCAAATACCTGAGCCCTAAATCAGTGGCTCTGACCAAACATGCGATCCTTATGTCCACGTCTTTGCTGTTGTTATTGCTTTTGTGCTCTAAAGCCATACCTTTGACGGCATAGGATTCGGCCACCAGTTTAATGACCCGAAGGGGCAATACTTTGTCCACAGTATTGATGTTATCGATTCCGGACTTCTCGATGTGTTTTAATGCCATTTCATAGTCTCCTCTAATATAATAAGATTTGGCTAACAATAGGTTTGCATCCATTGCCAGAGGAGTAGAAGAGGAGCTCACCAGACAAGTGCGCAAATGATTGAGCGCTTCTTCCAATAGTAAGGCATCGCTTTTGTTCACCTCTTTGTTGTTGTCCTCCAAATACATCTCCAGCTTTGCCTCTCCGCTCAAGAAGTGAACCATTTCTGGCTTCTCGTGTGTCATATGTTGTGCCAAATCCAGACATCGCTTCCAATTCCCTTCTTCTCTATTCCTCTCGATCTCAGACTCGACTCGGGCTCTACTCTTCGGTGAAGCCATTAATGGATGTAATACTGGATTCAATTAAAAAAATCAAAAAGACATTAAAAGACAAAATAAAAGCAACAGAAATGACATTTAATTTTGTTTATAAACAAAACGTTAAAATCCACTAAAAAACTGTTCACTAATAACGTTACGTAAAGACAAGTCTCAAGTTTTACCATTTGTTCGCATCGAAACAGTGCTGAAGAATCTCTTCTTTGAGGCCATAATTGAAATATTTTAATACAGAAATTAATGCTTTCAATGATTTGCTTTAAACACATGAATCAAAACATTTAGTAAAACCTTCTACTCATCAATCATTATGTGATAAGAGTTTTTATAACTTTTTGCAAATTTGACTCAAAATAATTTAATTCATATTTCATTACTTTTTTTACTATAAGTTATTTCTAAACTATTATCTCATAATAAAGTGTTTATATTAACAATATTTCAATGACAAATAGCTATTAGTCAAACAATCTTTTTATTTAAAAAAAACACAAATATATTTAATATAAGTTATAGTAATTAAGATGTAATTAAATGTCGATTTAATGATAAGAATATGTTTTAAATACATGTTTAAAAAACAAATTTAAATAATTTATTAATAAAAATATTTGTATAAAAATTTTATATTATATTTATTTATAATTTACAAACAGTTTTAAGTGGAAAGGGAGGAGAAGAGGGATATATAGACTTAAATATTATCTCATAAGAAATGATAAATATTTTGTTTGGAATGTAATTGCATTAAGGAATTGATTATTCTTTAAATACTTTTATTTCAAAAGAAATGAATGGAAATGTAGTTTTAATACTTTTCTTTTTATAAATTGGGAATCCATTGCTATCTTTTGGGCCGAATTTTTTCAAAGAAAAACTGTTTCCCTTTGTCTGAAGTCTGTCCGTCCATTGAATTAAGAGTTTTTTGTCGAATGAAATTGAATTGTTTTAACGCAAACTCATAAAAATCGTTTTCCATTTTCCAAACTTTTGATTCTTTAATTTTAGCCATAGTTTCGGCCATTGGTTTCACTTTATTATAAGTCTTTCTTAAATGAGCTTTAGTTCCGGTTTGGAATTGATTGAGAGCTCCGCTAAAAAATTTTGGTAAAGTTGCCTCCAATACAGCGATAAAGTCTACCAACTGTTCGGTTACGCCAACCAATAGGTATTTGTCCACTAAATTCCGCTTCGCTTCACTCAAAGCCCATTCACTTCCCGGAACCCAACACTCGAACACATGACCACAAAAGAAGGGGATTTGAAGCCACATATTGTCGGGATTGCAGTCGCGTTCGTGTCTTTGGACGCACTCATCGAATGTTCGTTTGTCTCCCTGTCGTCGCCGAACAACATATGGCCTAAAATTGTCGCCATTTCTCAGAAAATAATAATAAGAGACCAATCGTTCCAATGGTTTCCGAACAATGTTTATATAAATAGGTTTGACTGTATTGACACCCAATTTGTTGAAATCAATGTACGCGATGTGGCCGTGGATTAGCGCCGGATGTCTGGCCTTCCAATGGCTTATATTGGAGGCAAACCTTAACTGATCTGATAATGACATGACGTGACTGTTCTTCGATATATTCAAATGCAAAACATTGAACTGATTCTTAGTGCACAAGTCGTATGCGATTCCCATAAAACTAGTGCTTCCGGTCTTCGGAACCCTATTATAGATAATAACAAAATCTTTGCCAACATTTAAGTCATTGTTTTCACTCATTGTTTCACCGATTGGTTCAAAATCTGATTCAATAAAGTTGTCCTCACTTTTGATATTGTCATCAATTTTTGAATTGACATTCATTTGTCTCTTATATTGAGTTAAGATATAATCTATTCGTTTGTTTTGTAAATCAATTTTATTTATCTCTAATTCAAAGCGAATATAAATTATAATAATTATCACAATTAAAGACAATATAATTAATAACAAACTCATCGATCGATTGCTTTTATTCGCCAATACTTTAGTTAACAAACGATTCAAATAAAACACTAAAGACTTTATTTTAAACATTTTTCACACAATTATTGAGTTTTTATTGTTTTGATTCGCATTTAAATGCATTTATATTCTGACACAAAGTTATTGCAAATTAATTGCATTTAAAAATTGATTTCACGAAAAAAATTATTAATCATTTCAATGGGTTTTTGATAATAATATTGCAATTATTGCCTAAATTTTTATTAAATATATTAACCGTTAAATGGATTAAAAATAAATAATACTTTTGAGTGATATTTAAAAAATAAAATTTGATTAAAAACTAATTCAATGTCTGTTTTGATGTTTTGTTTATGTTTTAAAACACTCGCCGTTTTGTTTCAACAAATGATGTGTTTTTACATAAACTACGGCTCATTTGAAGTATGAATGGGTGTTGTGTTGAATACAATGTGTTTATACGTAAGTCTAATATAAATTCTGATGAGTTGTTAATTACTGTTGTATTCAATCATTTATAATGTAATTCAGTATTTAATCAAATCATGCATTCAATTGATTTATACATCAGTTCTTTAATTATATGTTTCGTAAGTTTTTTGGTTTCATTTGATTTTATAAAATGTTTGAATTTGTTGTTTGTATTGCAAAACAGACCCGAATTGTGTCGTCCATTGAGTTATCGGTCGACGAATGTCTTCAAATCGGTTTCCGAAAGACCGAACTCTCGTGTCTCAGATGTGAAGAACTCATTAAATTTGATTTGCTTTCAGTCAGAGATTCGTGTCTTAAGTGCTGTCAAAAGGAGTCAAACGATGAGTCCATAAAAGTAAAGACAAATTGTTATTCAGTTGCCATAAGTTTTTCACAATTAATATCTGAATTTGTGTCCAAAACAGAAGTATTCTTCGGCCCGACTGGAGGTCTGCGGATGAAAAGTGGGTCACTTTCCTCAAATCAATGGTATGTAAACAATAAGTTATAATAAATGTTATAAATTATGATAATTTTGTTTTTCTCCGAAATAGCGTTCATTAGAGGCGATAAATCAAATAAATTCCCGAATTTGAGCATTAAGTACGTCAGGGGCGCTGATCCGGTGATCAAATTGTTGGACAGCAGTGGGGATGTTGTGGACGACCTAAACATTGAGAAGTGGGACACAGACACTATCGGTTAGGCATTGGGATAGAGTTATGAATCAAATGTTTTATTTTTATTAAATTCAATTTTCAGATGAGTTTTTAAGTCAACACTTGGCGTAAACGCGTTTTTTTCTGAAGAAAGTCTTTAATTAATCTCAAATTAAATACATTTCTAATGACAACGATATCAATAAATCCATACTTTTGTGGAATTATATCGTTCGATGAAATAATGTATTGATTTGATTGAAAATAAAAATTTATTTTAATTATTTATCCAATTGTTTGCAATTATTTTATAAACTCTTATAACTTAAACCATAATATAAGTTAAGAAATGCATCGAAAAAAGATTTTGAATAGTATTTTGTCTCTAATTTGTGCCGCATTTATGTTAAATATTTTGTTGAATCCTTTAATCCAAATACATATTGTAATTGAAATTCTACTGAAATAATATTTCGTTTATTGTAAACTCTCAAACCTGGTATTAATGATTACCAAAATAGTGTTATATTTCCATACATTGATTCGTATTATAGGATATCTGCAAAAATGGGTTCTTAAGGCAACTATTGAGCTAACAATCGATGTATTACTCAATCATTTTGAGTCAACTGAACATTAGAACCGAAACTTCTAAACCTATTTAAAGTGAACGAAACTGTAGTACAGTGTAGTGTAACAGTAGTAATACGGTATTATAGGAGAGTTTATTGCTTAGGATGACGTCAGGTATAGGAGCTATTGATTTGTTTTAGTCTTTGCACTGATTCTAATATTTATAACAATTTATTTGATTAGAATATAATTTATATTAATTTGAAATTATGTTTAAATTATATTTAATTTCTTTATTCCTATATTTCGTAAGTTTTTATTTGATTTTCTATTAAATGTTTCACTAATTAATGGCAATGAATGTGTTGTATTGAATGTGCAAAACAGAGCCAAACAGTGCTATCGATTCAGTTATCGGTCGACGAATGCCTTCGAATGGGTTTCCGAAAGTCCGAACTCTCGTGTCTCAGATGTGAAGAACTCATTAAATTTGATTTGTTTTCACTCAAAGATTCGTGTCTTAAGTGCTGTCAAAAGGAGTCCAACGAAGACTCGACTAAAGTATATATAACTTAACAAAAGAACATATTTTAAGACAATATTTGATGATTTGAACTGTTGTCCAACAGAAGTACTATTGGGCGCGTCTGGAGATGTGCGGCTGTGCCACACATGCGGCCACTTTCCCACAAACTAATGGTATAATTGTTTTAATCAATTAATTTACCGTAAATTCAATTGTTTTTCTATTTATTTTACAAAAGCTTTCATTAAAAGCGATAAAATCAAGAAATTTCCAAATTTAACGGTAAAGACAGTGAAAGGCTCTGATCCTGTCATCAAATTAATGGATGCGAATAAAGTGGTGATCGAAGAGCTCAACATCGAGAAGTGGGACACAGACACCATCGATGAGTTCCTGAGCGCCTCTTTAGTCAAACCCAACACATGAAACACATTTTTGTTAGCATTTATTGTGATTATGTCATCAAATAATTTATATATTGTTTACAATCGTCTCATTGAATGAAATGCATCTAAAAATCGATCATTTGATTGATTGAACTTTTTTTTATTGTTATAAAACCACAAAAAAACTTTAATTTAATATAAATTTTCAACAGTTGTTAATTAAATGCAAATAAAATCGAATTAAATATATTTTATTCCAATCAATGATAAAATCGATATTAAATGCATTCAATAAAAGCAGTGAAAAATCGATTCAATCGTGTATTTTGTTGTATAAAACAGATAAACATATGATGTGTTGTTCACATTGAGGGCCAATAAATAAAAGGTTAAAAGTATTGAGAAAATAAAATCAATTCATTAAAATTCCATGAGATGTGAAAAACCCCGTTCCGATTAGTGGCCAACAGTGCTCTCCTCGACTTCGATCAATGGCTCACTATTTAGAGATACTTTTTTGGAATGAATTAAATAGTCGGCACTCATTGAATCGCCGGTTGAATCGAATGTTCCGTTTATGTCGTTATTGTTGTGCTCTTTTCCGTTCACGTGTTCGTTATCTTTGGTTCCATTGGTCTCAATGTCGGCAGTGATGTCACACTTGGACACAGATATAGTCCATTCGTTTGTCTCGAAATCCAAGAATTCGATTGTATTCAGAAATATTTTGCCATTAAATCCTCCGACGGCTGAAGACATATTACAATTATTTTATTAGAAAATAATTGTTACTAATGTTGACATTACTTTACCGTAAAGTCTTGTGCCGACGACAGCGACGCCTACATTAGCTCTACAACTAGTAAGCGGTGGACCAGAACTCCATTCATCTGTCATCGGATCGTATATCTCAACAGAACAGAGCGCGTGTACGCCGTCGTGTCCTCCAATGGCATAAATCTTGCCGTTAAATGCAGTCACACCACAGCCACGTCTGGCCGTATGTAATGATGCGATCGGTTGCCAACAGTCGTTTGTATACATCTCTGCGCTGTTCAGACACGTCCACGAATCGCAACCTTTGGAGTAATTGATTAATAACCTAATACTCATAAAAGAACACAAGACTTACCTCCGACTGCATATATGACTCCTTCCAAAACAGCGACACCCGTTTGATAGCGACTAAAAAGTTTCAATTTTAACATTATATTAAAGGACAACAAAACTAATTGCAATTAAGTTTACCCCGTATTGAGTGGTTTGGTTTCACTCCATTCTTGTGTCTTAGGATTATAGACATCGCATCTGGTGAGACCTCTCTGGCCATTCCAACCGCCAATTACATATACTTTGCCGTCGAGATTGCAGACACCTGTCAAACAATCAATTTGTAGAAGTGTTTGAGGAAAGGGCGCGCATTTGCGGCATTAAATAAATTGCAAAATTCATATCAAAAGGCACTGAGAGGTTGGCACCAAATCGTGTCATGTTTTTAAGTGTTTCATAGATTTATATGACTCACCGACCGATGAAGTTGTGGTCAAATAATAATCAATTAAAACAATTTGATTGCAATCCCCGAAAGATTTATTGGATTTAAGAAAAAAAAGTTTTTCAGAAATAAAATTATAGGAAAAGGAATTGAATGAGTGTTAACGGGATTGCAAGAGTTGGATGAGATATGAGAGTTGCGCTTCACTTGATTATCATGAAAGAGGTCTTATGTGAACAACACATACCTCTTATGTCCTTAACCTGTAATCATAGGAAAGAACAGAAACATCACTTTATATTTTTAAGAGTAAATTATTTAATCAATTCTTAAAACAATTCAAATACGAATTCAAAGTGTTGTCGAACACCAGATTCAAAGACTGCAAAAACAAAGAACTGAGAAGTTTGTGGCAAATATAAAGACCATTGGATGCCAACCATTGCTTACTTACCGGTGCAACACATTTATTGATTTATTACTCAATCAGTTTCGATAAATACAACTATACTATTCTCTTACCAGAATTGGAGCGGACGACCGGACAGTTGGGAATGGGTTTCCATAAATGAGATTCCGAGTCATACATTTCGGCCGAATTCAGTTCGTTCTGTCCGTCACAGCCTTTATAGAAATTAATAATAAATTTCATTTAGATCTGATTTTGTGATTCATTTGTATTCAACTATACCTCCGATGGCGTAAACATTTCTGTCGACAACAGTGATGTCAAACCTTCCGCGCGGAACCAGCATTGGATGCAATTTTTGCCATTTGTTCCTCAATTCGTCGTAAACCTCAACAGATCTGAGACACTCTCCTCTGTCATAACCGCCTGAAATGTAATGCTTTATAAGTCTTGAGTTAAGATTTAGTGCAAAACAACACAAACCGCAAACAAAAAGTTTTCCGTTGAATTCAGCCGTTCCAACAGCACAGCGAACAGAACTCATGGGTGGTATTAAACAATACAACTCTGGCTTTTCGAGCGAATGGTGTCTCGAATTGTTTGGACTATTCATCGGAGAATTGACTCTCAGTTTAACCGTCAAAATAAATAATTTTCCCGAAATAATGATTAAACCGATTAACGTATGTTTTCCCGAAACACAAGTCGACAATACTTTCCAATCATTTTCGTTGTCGTCGTCCGCGAGTGAGGACAGAGAAGACTCTGAGTCCGAACGGGTGAACATGAATTGACGCGACTTTGCCGGCAAAGACTTGTTTTTGCTCTGTTTGTGGTGTCCGTTCTGTCCCTCTGCGACTGCTTTGGCTGGAAATGACAGTCGTCTCGACTCTCTCTTGTAGTCTTGTATTAGGTCTGAGTCATCGTTGGCTCCATTTTCTATTTCATTGCAGTCGTGAAGAGTTTTATCCCTTTTGTCGACGAATAACATAAACATTTTCTCACAAATGTTCTTAATATTCAACTCTTCCCTATCGAATGACACGTGTATCCACTCCACAACCATATTGAACACATGCTTCTCATTAATAGCCGCCCGTTCTTCGTCGCTATTGAGTAGAACCTCGACCTGAACTTTGGCCAAACCATCCAAACACTTGCTCTGAACTATTTCTAACATATTCTGTCGAATATAATTGTCCACTGAATTCAAGAGGAACGGGTCGTTCAGAACACCTCTAATAGAACGAACATTTAGACAGTTGTCGGGCGTCAACGAGTGGAGGAGGTGTTGACCGCATTCATAGGCAATTGAGCTCATCTTTAACCGATTGGCGATGGCGTATACGTCCCTAATCTTTTCTGCGGGCACTTCCAGTCTTGCGGTGTAGGCGTAGTCAATGATGCAGTCGAACGCTTCCATATCGTAATTGCCATTCAGTAGTTTGTATTGTTGTACAGCTGTTGTAGTGTCGCTCGAGAACAGCTCCAAAAGGTATGGACTGGCGCTCGACAGCACTACTTTATGCGCATATATCTCATGTATGTCTTGATGGCTACCAACCTATTGGCGCGAATAAAGTTATGCAATCAATAAATTTATATTAAAGCTATTATAGCTATCACTGGAGTTATTCTTTGGCAGAACTTTAATAAAACAGGTCTGTCATACACACTATCCAGTCATCACTTTTACCCATTTCTGTCATTAAATGCTCATTAATTGAACATTCGATAAGACTATGGGTTAAACATAAGGTGAAAATGTGCTCGTATTCTCTTACCTGAAGAATGACATCACAGAACTGCTTATTCTTCCTCAACATATTTAAATTGTCCAAAATATTGTTGTGGTATTCCTTGTCCTCAAAGATAAGGACATTGAAGTCGCCATTCTCTCTGACGTTCTCCAAACTTCCATTACTTTGCGTAACCATTATTACAATTAATAGTTAACTCAAAATATTAATAACAAATTGTACTTTAAATTGTGATAAAAGTAAAACTTTTCCAACAAATTATTAAAAAAGTCTTTACAATAAAAGACGTGTCGTTTCACTAAAGAATAAAACAAAGAGAAAAACTCAATTAAAACGTTGGTTTAGTACCGGTTTTATGGCATATCTGCTAAGAATATTGAAAATGAATTTAAGAAAACGTGATTTTAGTCAGTGTTTGAGCACTGGTTAGCGTAAACATTAACTGAATATTAAGTAATGAAAAGACGTCAAGACTTGTTCAGATCAGTACTAATTGCCAAACCCATCAACCAATCAATGCTTTGCAAAACAGTTTTAAATACATTCAGAACAAGTAGTGGTAATTCCAGGTTTGGATAAAATCAAGGCTTAAATGTCATAAAATACCGGCGTTTTATTGAAAAACAATTATTTGTCATTTTATAGTGAATTTTCAAATGACTGTCAAGACATGAGTGAATTGAAAACTAGAGATTTGATTCATAAAAATTCAAATATTTATTAAAATATTGTACACTACTGTACTATATCTACTATTTATATAAAAGTACCCGTACTCTATTATAAATAGTTCTATTGATTGATCACAATTACAGGCATTACATATGGAAATATAAATTGTAAAATATTAGTCACCAATAGTTAACTCAAGGCTTAGCCCATAAGCAGAAACCGAAACATCCGAGTTTATCATCGATATACTATAATAAATGTTTTTAAAGTGTGTTATGAGTAGGGTTGTTAAATTACGGTAATTTAAAAAATCGACCGTAAATTACGCGTAATTTATAGTGAGTTACAATTTTGAGGTTAAATTATAAATTCATTAAAAATAACTCATAATATTATATTTAGTTAAATATTTATTAATTCTAAATAATTGTAAATAATATCACATTCATTCTCACTGTCACTATCATAAGAATAAGGTGCTGTTTGGTCCTTAGTGTCCCTATCTACTGTTTCGATATTATAAAGTTTTGAAATCTATAATACGATTGAACGGTAACGAACTTTTCGACTAGTTTATTTAATAGTCTATTTATCTTTTGAGCGAATTGTTGAATATTTTGAAAATATTCTTTCAATAGAAGTGCTTGTATTTGGAATAACTAAAATTCTATAAAAGATATTACATATTTCAGCACAACATTTATAAGATTCAAACTCCTTCCACCATTTGATGACATTAGTCGATTTTAATTTCTATATTCAAAATTTATCAGTTATTTTAACTCAAATGTTGATCAAAAACAATATTTTACAAAAATAACATTATTTTCTTTAATTAAAACTTTTATTCATATTTACCCTAAGTACGGGTAGATAAGCCGAGGTCTAAAAAATAGAATAATTTCTAAAAGTAAAATATTACAACAGATAAGCGGAAGTTAGATTGATAAATAGTTATATTCTAAATATACTACAATTGATATTCTCTTAATCCATTTGCTCTCTATAACTGATAGGAAAGGAACTACATATTTAATGTAGAATAAAGGTTTAAAATCAATCATTTGATATGTTTTCAAGTTTTTATTTAATTTCAACTGATTTTAAAATTATTTTATTGATTTTTTAAATATATTTTAAGTATTTATAGTTATTTTCTTTATTAAATTGGATGTTTATATACAATTGTTTGTTTTCTATTCAATGCTTTACATTATTTTATAATTTATTCAGTTGTAAAGTTTTCGTTTTCTAAATAAATCCTTTTTAACGTATAACCCGATTGTTATAATTTTAAAAAAATCCACTTTTTCCTTCAGATAAACCGAAGCATATCTACCGGTATTTAGGGTA
>JAQFXN010001908.1:0-13862 GCA_034693365.1 Liacarus xylariae
AGAGAGAGAGAGCTAATTGAAAGCTAAACAAAGCTAAAAATATTTATATGGCTTTATTGGAAAAGTAAAATACAAGAGAGGAAAATATTTTTCCTGGAGTTTACTTTTCCAATTACTAATTATAAATTCTTGAAAAATGTTTTTTCCCAACAAATCCAAATCCTAACGCATGTATTTGTGCTCTCACTCGCTGTAATGATTGAGAGAGTAATGAACTACTTTTCTGCCACCAGTACTACAAGTACTTAACTATAAGATTAGTAAATGAGAAGTGAAATTGAATATAAAGAAGAGAAAAAACTTTTGCAAATATGTTATTTTTTTGCAAAACTTTTTTTGTGCGCAAACTTTCACTTCAAAGTCATAACTCATATTAGTTCGTTTCTCTATCTCTTCTGTTGTCACTAATATTTTCCACTTCTTCACTAATTAATTATTTGCAAACTTTGCAAAAATAATAACAAATATATATAGAACTGTACATAAATTGCTATTTTTTTCTAACACATCTTTTTTCATATTTTTTGGGTTCATGTGATTTGTCATAACAGTGATGTCCACAAAAAAACTGACAGCAAAATACATATGAAAGTATAAAGGAGCATTTCTAAGCTGTACTGTTCCTTAAAGCAAAACGAGGAAATGTTCTGATTTACATTATAAGTTGATATTTGGGTAAATTTTGACAATATGAAAAAGTCCCTTTTAAAAATTTTCATTCAAATCAAGATATTTTGGAAATTTTCGCAATTAAGAGATTGTTAGCTATTCTTATTTCAAATATAGTTTATATCTGAAAGTACTGTAAATAAGATATAAAAGAGAACACAAGAAGAAAAAACAATATAATTATTAAAAATGTAGAATTGCATTGAAAAATATAATGAAGTTATAGACAATATAACGACATATAATAGACACTCAATAATAAACTGTCCGGCATTGACATACATTGGCGAAAATAAATTGAATGAATGAGTTGCAGAAAAAAGAAAGGCATAAGAGTTTTAGAGTTATAGAAATTTTTATTTTTCATATAACGTTATATTTATGAATAAATTATTATTCTTCTCATCAAAAAAAATTTCCTCAACTCTCATATCACTTAATAATGAGATTCACTTTTAATCGTTAAGAAATAGTAGAGAGAGAGAAAAAATAGGGGAATTGATGTCATGAGGAAACCGTATTAAACAATCCCATTGCACAACAGGCAAACAAGTGTGACATTGATGAGAGAGATGGGGATGGGATGTGTGCGATGTGTTAGACACTCTCATCACAACCACTTAACACAATATAATAACTTTTTTAAGAAAAGATGTTTATTATTTCGGAATTTATTTATCTGTTATCTGAAAAGATAACATTTAAATAAATCAAATATCGAGCAGAAAATTGTTTTTTTTACTTACTTTTCAAAGTAATCTTTGATTAAGTCGTTTGAATTTAATTTAATTTTCAGTTTTTTTTCTCTGGAAAATAACTTTTAATTAAGTGAATACGTAATAAAAATTTCAAAACTCTTTAAAAATTTCAATTAAATCTATTAAAAACTTTTTCACTCGTGTTATAAATTTTATTGAATAGGAATTGATTTTTTGTTTTGGAAAACTCTTCTCTCAGCGAATCTATGGATTTTCAAATATGAATATACTTTTGTTGTATATTCTTATCACACAATTCAATATATTAGTTATCATTTCACATCTGACAATAGGTAAAAATAATTTTTTTATTTTTTGTCATTTCATTCAAAAACTAAATGAACTGTTTTTTAATGAAACTATTTATATATTAAAACCTTTTTCTAAAAATATTTCCTCAAAATTTTTTTATCACTATTTAGCAAATCATACGACAAAAATGGATAGAAAAAGAATTTTATTCAACAATTCTTCTGTTAATAGCAGTCATAAAAGAAAATCCTTATCTAATTATGAATTCATCAGAACCAGTGATATAAATGATTTAAATTTGTTGATTACTCGCAAAGCATTTGCAGGTGGAGTAGACATCGATGGCCAGACATTGTTCGTATGTCGTGTTCGTGTGTCCGGCGAACTAATTCCGGGTAAATATTCTAAACACCTGAACAAATGTGCCGTCACTTACAATAATAAGGAATTGCAATATAAAAAATATCAATTATTGATTGAATCGAAGTCCGGTTCCTATAATTGGTCACAAGTGAGGCCACCGGCAAAACACTTACCACCGAATATAGTGTTGGGAGGAATTGGTAGTGACGGCCAATTCTATTACATATGTCAATGTCGTCTACAAACACAACACATTAGATTCATAAGCGAACAAATTGGAAAAGTTCAGTTCAATCAATCAATCCAGCAATGGATGGCTACCGTTCCCTTCAGTGGTCAGGAAATCCAATGTCTTGACTATTCAGTGCTTATTATGAAGGATAAAACGGACAAACAGTGAATAAAATAAACTTATTTTTCCAATCAATTCCTAATTTAAAGCTAATATTGAGAACAATTGGATAAATATTTATTGTCATTGAGAAAATTCGGTGATTCAATGAAATTGTTTGCAATCTTTTTTAATCAAATTTCAATCAAATATGAAATGTTTATTTTGATTTTGAAACAGAGATTGTCCGGCTACATTTAAAACCAGCATGCCTTTTCTGTGTTGCAACACCTATAAGTGCTAAACACATAAGAGAACGACAGAAACTAAACGTATACTTGTTTTAAAAGTTTAATTTCGTGTTTTTGCTTCTGCTTCAACTTGCAGTGTGATTGTACTATAATATTCATATAAGTTTATGAGAATTATCAATCAATTTATATTTTACTAAATAGTCAACTTTAAAGTTGTTTATATGTTTATAAATTCATTGATAATTTTCATGAACTTATATGAATATTATAGTGCAATCACACTGCAAGTTGAAACAGAAGTTAAAAACACGAAGTTAAAGCAATTATACGTTTAGTTTCTGTAGTTTTCATATTCTCTCCCACCTAAAAATGAGTGATATTAAATTTATCAAATCGTATGCATTTATATCACTCTATATTCACAAACATTATGTCAATTTTTGTCAATAGCTATCTCTGATTTCTAATTAATATAGAACTATCTTCTATAAAGTGAAGTGAGCTCTTAGTTTTGAAGACAATTTTGTTAAACACTATAATTATTTAATATAATTTGATTGTTATTTTATTGACTGAAAATCTGTTCAATATTCTATAAACTATGATTGCGGACAGGGGTTATAGATTGTAAAATTGAGTGAACTAGCATAAATTAATCTTTAATAATCACTTGCTGGCATTTTCACTTTTAGAAGTCTAGAAAATATTCGCTTGTCAAATTCTATTCTATTTCTTAAAATATCAGTATTAATATGATAAGAATCCTTTAGAATTCTTATAGATATCTAAATTTCATGAAAATTCTTTGAGAATAAATGTTGTTGAAATATTCAATTCAAACGATAATCTCATGCCAATCTTTAAATCCCTTTGCGCCCGTATCTCTTATTATAAAAGTTAATATTTTATAAGTTGACAAATATTTTGTATGACATAATAATTTGGTTGAAATATAATAATTTATAAAATTCAGATTATTTATTTTGTTTTTTATTTTTAAAAAATTATTTATTATTTCTATAGATTAAATTTAATTTTACATGAAAATAATTATTTTATTTTTTATTTTAAATGTTGAAGAATTTAGTTGAATGTTGTTTTTAATTATGACATGTTTTTAAAATTTTAACTAATTATGACTAAAACTAATTAAAAAACTTTTTTCTCAATGTTTAATATTTTGAATAATTACCATTTAATACAGTACTGAACGAATAAAATAATATTTAATTAAGAAAATGAAATAAACTTGTCCAGGGGACGATCAAACTTGGGGTTAAATTAGAAAATTACTAAATTGGTCAAAAGTGATCAGGAATGTTTTATTCTATCAGTATTAAAAACTAGGAATTCTGTTGAATCTTATCAAAAAAATACTTTCACACACTTGTTAATAAAACTTTGAGGGAATATTTAAGCAGTTTCATCTATGGGTGTTATTTTAGCAATTAGCCTTTGGCCAGCCCCATAGCATTTCACTTTAAACACTTTATTTTGTTTTTCTTTCGATGAATAAGTAATTATTCTTAAAGTTTTCATTAAAATAAACTTTTCATTCTCTCAATAACAGTCATGAACTTCATAAGTGATGAATACATATTCAAAATCAGACTCCAATTCAAATGTATTTAAATTCAAATGCTTGCTCTCATTCTTGTTTGTTAAGTACTTCACTGGAGGTTTTTTTTATTTTCTTAACAAGAATTCAATACAATTTCACTTTGTATTCATTTAGGAAAACATATTTTTTCTTATTTACTTTAGAGAAAACATAAATAACTTTTTTGTCTAAAACTTGTTTAACGAATAGTTGTGTTGGAAAAAGACTTATTAAACACAATTCATATATTATTTTAAATCCATTTTCTTGACCTCTTTTACATTCATATTTCAGCGCCGGTGTGTTAGACAGGGCTAAGTGCCAGAGAATACTTTTTGATCGTAATTCTAGACACTTTTGCTTTTTAAACACAACAAGTATTTCAATGCTTTAGAAGCTCAGGAGCGCTAATAGGCCAGGGATGCGGAAGTGGATATGCGGATCGAATGCGCTCTAAAATGTGCTAATATTTTAAAATTTTAAAAAATGGAAAATAAAGTGATAATGTTTAAAATTAGCAATTTTGATTTTTAATAGCAATGAAAATCAATTTTATAAAATCACTTAAAAAGTGAAACTCGTATTTGGCCTTGAAACATTTTGCAATTCAAATAACAGATTTGAACCAAGAAACAAAAACAAAAGTTGAGTCTCTTTTTTTGAAAATATTGATAGATTTGAACCAAAAAACAAGTTTTTGTATTAAAACCAATTATACTTTTAATCTTCAATGATAGAATTTATCATGTCAATTTGACATTTTTCTACTTAATTATAATGTTTCTATCTCTTCAAAAGTGTATTGTAATAGAAATTCATCAGGGTGACTGACGAATGAGCTTCAACTACCTTGTCTATTGAGTATTACATTCCGGTTCATTTAATATATTCAAAGAACTATATTTGTTATTCAGTGCATAGTTTCAAATATTTGTTGCATTTTTTGGATAATATATTCCGTTTGATATAATAATCCATAAAACAGTACTATATATGAGTTGTAAAGCTTTGCTAAAAATAATCAAAAATTTGGTTGTTTTTTTCCTATTCTCAAAACATATCTTAATACAGTATATAATAATGATAAAGGATAGGACAAAAATACTAATATAAATGGCTTGAATATATATAGCTATAGAAACCAATCATTAATTTTAAGTATTTCTAATTTACTTTTGTTTTTCTGGACTTTCATATAATTGAAATAAAGATATTATATAATCGAGTTGTAGGTGAATAGACATTGAATTAAATAATAATGTCTATCCAGATGTTTGTTACGTCAGGCTTATATATACAGTGTGTTCAACATTGATATTCTGTAAATATCTCTCATTCAAGAACTAAAAATGACATAATCTAATCAATTACTTTGGCATAAAAGCATCGTGCTTCATCTATGACACAACAATACAAAAATTGCCATTGCTAATATCAACACCGTTTTCGTATTATGCATTAGAGTATGCATTTTTATCAATTAAAATTGTATCTTATTTGAATCAGTCATTAGAATAAGAGCTACAGAAATGATTTGAACTATCAAATGTCCTGGACAATGCTAAATTTACACATTTGACCAAATTACAATTAGAGTTATAATGTTGGATTTCATCAAGAGTCACTTCACATCTTTAGATAATTTTCATAATATTTAAAAGTAGGACAAAAATTAAAACGAAAAATGGAAAATTAATTTTGATTAATTTTACTTTTAAACTGTTTACAGGGCATCAGTAAAATATACAGCGGCAATTTGCCCTACTGCTGAATTTTTTTATACAGTTCATATTAATCAAATATTAATACTCATTTTTTGCGGAGCTTAAACTTAAATAATTATCTTGAACCTTTTAATAGTCTTTGAATATTGACTCTTGAATTTCATTGTAATAGATGTAATAATTTCAGTAATTTTATTTTAGTTTGAACCTGATAAAGATTGAAAATTAATATTGGACTACATATTATGACAGTATAAACAGGATAGAGCAGTAGGGCAAATTCAATTTGCGACGGCTGTATGTCATATCAAAGTGTTCTAACATATTTGTTATAACATAGGAATTTGCATATTTTAACATATATTCTAACAAAATTGGACTTTGTTCACCCGAATATTTATGCTTATCCCTGACCAGTGTAATAGAGGTTAGGTATGAATGATCAACCAAAAAAAACAAGACAAAATCAAAAGCCGTACATTTATCTCTAATTTGCAATTGTTTTGATTAATTGTTTTGACTAAACACTCTCTACAGTAATATTTCATTTGCTCTTATATTTGAGGTCTATTCCAACTACAGTATTATTCTAACATTACTCTAGACTTTGAACTCAAACCCTTTTAATAAATGGAATGCAATTTCTTTGAAAAAATAATTATATAACAAAATTCTGGGCAAATGTTTGCCATAATTTTCATTTCTCAAATTAATTCATTAACTATTTTTAAACAAATTTGTTTATGACATAAATATTTCAATCAGTCATTTATCGGTTTTCAAATCAAGTCTGAAGCAATGCAGGAAGATCGAGGTGAATTATAAAAGACAGGAGAATCCGAATATATTCAATATATCTCTTCATTTACTTCGAGAATTGTTTCATTCATTAGAATTTAATGAGGAAAACATTTTACTCTATTTTTAGAGACTTTTAACACTTTACTTAATTAAATAGTTGTTAAGACATACAACGAATAAAAGGAAGATTTTGTGATGACATATAAAATTGAGCCTTGTTTGAATTTACTTTTAAAGGTCTTTATTATATAAACTATTTGCTGATTATTTAACACGAATGGATCATAACTAAAATTTTAATTGATTTATAGACAAATGGATGGGAAAAAATTGAAGATGAACAAATTACTCGAAATTGTTATAATTATTACCTATATTGCGGACAATTCCACTCCTTATAAGTAAAAACTATTCATCCAATGGTGTATAATAACAATAATAATGTTTATTGAATTCAAGAACTTAAATAATACTTAAGTGTTATAAATATAATTCGAAAAATTTTACAAAATCTCTGTATTTAGTTTCAGATCTAATATTCAAAGGCAATGAATTCATTACTAAAACAAGAATGCACCATTAATATCTTAATCATAAAACTTTCGACATTTTTCACTTCATTTTAACTTCAGAACCGATTATAATCTTATGGATGCGAGTCTATGATAATTCTATGGATTGGGGACCTCCTATTGGATGGGAACCAGCGATGGGCAAAGGGGGACTCCAGCCCCGGAATACCCCCTCCCCAATTATTTTCGCCCCCCTACGTCGCTCGCGAAATACTCCACACCCCAGAGCAAAGTTGAGAAAACGGCCGTTTTCGAGATATTTTGTGAATTTCTGTCTAAATTTTTAGAAAAATAACAGTATTTTGTTAAGCAAGAATTATTCATGCTAAATTTGGTCAAATTCTGATAAATTATTACAGAATTCATTATAATTTAACTAAATACTGTCAAATTCTTGCAGAATTAGTCGAAATTCTGTTCAATTGCGTCATTTTTAATTGAATTCTGCAAGAATTTGACGATTGGAAATCCTCCCCTGGACCCCTGTCAAAATTTGGTAGTATTTGTGACGTCACTGCCCGGAATACCCCGCATGGCTTCGCCAAAATCCAATACCTCTCTGAAATTTTTCCTTTGAACAGATGGGAACCTATTATGATACTGTGGAACGGGAACATTGCGGTGAGTGAAAGCTCTAAAAGCTGGTGGGTCTTTGAATATTTTCAAGGCAGAAGTTATTTTGACTATACCCTTCCCCCATCTTGATTACCTCCAGGTTAAGTCTAACACTTTTGTTTTATGCTAGATCAGCGTGTGTTCACAACTGAAAAGATCTGAATCTGTCTGAGATATGATTGTGAACATATAGTAAATGGGTTACAATCAATTTCTGACCAATAAATCTAAGTTTAAAAAGAAGAGAGTGAATCATAAACTTAGATTTATTGGTCAGAAATTGATTGTAACCCATTTACTATATGTTCAGAATCATATCTCAGATAGATTCAGATCTTTTCAGTATGTTGTGAACACACGTCTCTGTAAGTAGTTGGAACACACGCTGTGCTAGATGATTGTTTATTTATTTACTTTCATTGATATGACTTACTTTACTAAAAAGTAAGTTGATATTTACAATTTTTAAACTCACATGTTATAACAAGGAAGTTAGTTAATTACTCTCGTTTAAATTTTTGAAGTTTATTTTAAAGTTTTCAATAATTGAAATTTAATTCAATATAAAGTCTGTCCACCCCATTCCATACAAAGATACTGGAAAATTCTACAAGGAGAATTCTATCATTTGCTATTATTATAGTTAATATACTGTATATACCCGATTATAGTATAGCTGCTGTCCGTCAAAACAAATAATTGATGGATAAATACATTAACCCTTATGTTATAGTGACTGACATTCATGGAATATAAGAATTGCAAATAATTCTTAAGATATTTACTAATTCTTTTATTCCATGTTATTTGTTTGCTTTTACTGACAGAAATTCAAAAAGTTATTCACGTGCACAATTTATATGGAGAAATGACCATGGTGTAGTGATGTTACTTCCAGTTTTAATATCCACATTTGATTGTTATATTTCAAAAGCACCGGAAATAATACAAAATAGTAGTTTTAAAAGTTTTTCTATTTTAAAGATTATAGGCATCAATAATCAATTCAGCATATTTAATTTAGAAAGAATCATTTTCGCAGACCTAGGATCAGATCGATTCCGCGTTGATCTTGTATCCGCATCGATTTAAACCGATCCGATCCAATGTCTGAGAGCATTTGATTCTATCTATCAAACATGCTGAATCGAATATATAATACTTCAATCTTGAAAATGTAAAAACTTTTGAAATAGTGGTCGTTGTGCACCAAATTATTGTTTTTAGCTATTTATCTCACAAATTAGTCTGTTTTCGAATTTGAGACTATTTCCAATCGATTCAGCATGTGCGAATTAGTCAGAATTGATATCTCAAATGTTAAAATTCATTAATTTAAACCATATATTTCAGCGCCCTCTAGCAACTACGTGCCAAGGTTTTGGAAATTTTGCAAAGAAATACCATACTCTGAATGACCTCCTCTATCGATGTGCATAGGTTTCTTGACATTCCACCATTTTTTAATCATACGTTTATGGCACAACTTTTAGATGTGTCACTTAAGAACGGTTCAAGTTATGCTTGACTAACCTCAAGGCCTATTTTAGAACATAAATAGAAAAAAAAATTTGACAAAAGCTATATTTAGAACTTTTTTATAACGCTAATGAATATCAAAAAAATATTTTATTTGTTTTTCTATTTATAATCCAGGAATGCGGAAACTAGAAAATGCCAAGAGGTATTTTTTAGAAAATGCCCGAAATTTAGGGTGATTTACTCAGTGTCTATTTGTCAATATTTTTTTAATTTTCTGGTATAGAAGTGATCGGTAGAAAAATCATCGGCAATTGAATGACTAAAGATGTTTTCAAAAAGTGATTAGAGATTAAAGTCTTTTTGCCAGAGATGACCAAAAATATCAGGGATGCGCAAAACGGGGGGCCAGTTAGGAATACCTTCCCTGTGGTTTTGCCCGAATAACCCTATAGGCTCTTCGCAAAGTATCCCTTTCTCTAGTACGTTTTGAGGAAACTGTACCTATGAAAAATATCAAAATTTGATCAAATATTGGTAGATTCTTATAGCTAAATTCTTGTGGGATTCATTAAAATTCTGTTAAATTGCTTCATTTTTCTTTAAATTCTATTTTTGGAAACGATTCTATATACTATTTTTTCTTCGAAAGAGGAGTTAAAAAAGTTTTATACAGTGCTCTAATGGTTTGGTGCTTTTTACCTAATTTCCACAATTATGCTATACTTGTATGACTTCAGAATGCTTGGCCAACCCTAGTTGTAGTTTTATGCAGGAAGTGGCCAAAGATCACATAGTTTTTCCTCAAACTGCAAATTCTTCTCCTGAATACCTCACCTGCACTTCAATCTCTAAATATTAGGAAAAATTTCTTCTTTTATATATAATTAAATAAAACCTTACAATTGTTAAAAGAGTATTGATTTGAAATCCAATATTAAATAAATATAATCTTGTAAAATATATTTCAAAAAAAAGAATTCAATTCTCTCAAAAGATTTCGAAATAGATATAGAATACTCAAAGTTCAATAAAAGTGATAACAGGCTGAATTTTGAAAATCTATTGGCAAAGAAGAATTGACAGAAAACTATTGATGTTATAAACAGTGTCAGTGAAAGCATTACTTTATATATTAGACATTCATAGATATCTTCATAAAAACATGTCAATCAAACTCATCAATTCTATAGAAGTCTTTTTTAATTCAAAAAATAAAAATCTGGGCCTTCATCTGCAAATCAGATATGCTCAATAAGGTGGAGTCAGGGAAAAACAGGGCCTGGGATTTTTCATATAAGTTACACTAATATCCTGAGGCTTCATGCACTCTATCGACTTTTGAAGTTTTTCCTTTCAATACAAATACTTTTGAAAATTTTGTAGAATTTTGATTTCAAAATAGAGTTGTGTGAAATGACTCTATAATTCCTAGTGATTGGTCGAAAAAAATGAGAATTTTGTAGATTATTAACTCAAGTACTTTAAGTACTCTGATATAATTTAGATATTTAAACTGTAAATAGAACATGCTCAAAATTAATTTTTAATGAATATTTGCAGAAAAATTTTATCTGGTCATATTTTTTTAAATTAAAGAAATTCATTAGGTGAAAATTAAACATCATATTATACACCTACGGTGCTTATTTTCAGGCTGCGAGCTTACTTTTATAGACTTGTTTATTGTCCAATAGATAACCAGTCAGTTATCAGGTTTAATAGTAACATAAATAGTGTGATATTAAATATGGAGTTGTTATTGATTTGTAATAAAATATTAGTACGAATTCATTGAAATATGAATTAGAGTTTTTCCTAAGAAAACAGTAATAAACTATTTGAATAATCAAAAAATTTCTAATTATTTAAATCTCTGAATCCCATAAATTATAATACTATTTATTTAAGCCCTAAATAATTTTAAACATCCTAGTTATACACTATCAGAATAATTATCCAGGTTATATCTATAACAACTATTTAGAATAATTGTCGGTACAATTATCCATTATCTTTACAAAAAAGTCAAATGTTAATATAATAGAATCCTCAATATAGTTGAGTAACTTATGTTGGGACGGATCATTTCATTATAAAATAGCTGCTATTTACCTAAGTTTGTTTATTTTTTTATAAATGTTTACTAAATATCATTCTTCTCTTTAGAGATAAACTAAATTTTGTCGAACAAATCAAAGCTATTCTGTAAAATGATTTAAAAATTCATTTTAAATTTGCATTAGAAAAGTACTCGGAATTATTCTTTAATATTAAAAGATGCTATTCGTACCAAAATCAATAAACTTTCATTTCACAATTACTTAATTGTATTATATAAGTTAGAATAGAATCAATAAATACCGATTTCAAAATATTTGAGCAATTTGAACAAAAATATTTTAACTGTATTAGTAATAATGACATTATTTTACTAACCTTGGTAAGTTCTTATCTGACAAAACTTTTCTTATCAAAAGGAACAACATTAAATAAATTTTATTAAAAATGATACTTATTCATAATTTCCTTATGTTAACAAACAAGCATGTATAAATGGCAACGATTCCGCGCCAAAATAGTAATTTGTCCAATGGTGTATTTTGCATTTTTACCAAATTCTGAATAAAAGATCTCGTTTTACCACAAAACTGGTTTTAAAACAATTAATGTTTAATTAAAAAAGAATAGCTTCTTATGCCACATGCTATTTAGAAACTAACCATACTATGGCTTCCAACTAATATGAGATATAAGAAGCAATTCCTTACAATCTTGAATCAACATAAAATGTTATATAAAGTTTTGGAAATTTAATGCGGCCTACGTCTGAAGACTTTTATACTATCCATATTTTGTCCAAAATTAGTATTCCTTTTTTTGGGTTCACCTTAAACTATAATCTTGAACCTTTTAATAGTTTATTGAAACTTTACTCTTGATTTTTCAAGTAATCGAAAGTTCAATAATTTAAATTAAGTTTGAACTTTAAAAAAGTTGGACATTAATATTAGACTACATATGAATAGTATAAAAGGGCTTCAGAAGTAAGACAAATTCAAATTTCCAAAACTTTATATATATTATATTGAATCTTATACTTTACTACAAATCTGTAGTTATATTTTTAATACTAAATTCAAAGAGATATTCAAAGAGAAATAGTTATTTAGGATTGTTTTTTATAAGACAAAAATTCAGACAAATTATTAATTTGAGAATCCGTGCGAATCATTAAATTACTGTATGAGTGGTTGGAAACGCCAATCATTAACTCATATATGCAATTGAATTAGAGTTAAGTAGAGAAGTTATGTAATCTTCAAACACAATCTAATTGTTGGCCTGTATTTCATCACGTCGTGAGTTTAGCGCACTATTCCTGACAATAATGTTGTCATCTATCTGTCAATTGTGCTCATACTTGCAATCATCTAAAAGTACACTGTCGTGAACCGGTATATCACTATTTAGAAGAGGCATTGGAGAGAGTGAGTGGAGAGAGACAGAGGAGAGGAAGAGTGAGAGAGAGAGAGAGAGAGAGACAGAGAGAGGGAGAGAGAGAGAGAGAGAAATGCAAAGTCCAATGCATTGGTGTTATGCACGTCGTGTAGAATAAGTGCTGAATCGTACGAAACGCCGACAAAATAGTGATTATTATTAAAATTGTAATTAAAGCACAAAAGTGTACTGAACTTTAAGTCAATTGCAAAATAAGAAAGATAATCTGATTCTTTAATGTCGATCACAAAATAAATTACACATATTATATACAAACATATATTTGATCATTCAATGTTTCACCTATCAACATGGTATATATTGTAGTATTGTACAAGTTAAAACTAAACATTAAGATAAAGTAGAGTCAAAATATGTTTTCAAATTTTTGATAACATATATGGAATTTTTTTTAAGAGTCACATAATTAACAACATTGAGAAATCATACAATTCTATAGGATATGAAACAATTAATAATCGATTTTTCATTTGAAACATTGAATATGTTTTTTCTTTGTACTTTTTTTTACTTAAATATTATTATTAATAATTAAGAATAAGAATAAAATGCTGAAATTAAAAATAAAATTGGAATATTCTTTTAGTGGAGAACATAATTAACAGTTGATGGAAGTTATACACAGATTTACATTTTGATGAATAGAAATATTATAATAATTACCACTGTTGTCCTTCTTACTTATATTTTACAAGTGACGCAAGATTTTTATGCACATTTTGTGGATCGCAAAATTATAATGTTTAAAGCAATAGTGATATAAAATATCAAATCCATAGATTGGGAAAATGAAAGAAATTGAAACATAAATTCTCTTAACTGATTTTTTATTATTAGAAATGAAACATTTTTTCCTGATGATTTAATTAGTTAATATAATTAATTAAAGACATATTATTTAATTAAAATAATTGAAAGAAAC
>JAQFXN010001909.1:0-13860 GCA_034693365.1 Liacarus xylariae
ATTAACCCATCAATTAATAAAACTCTCCTTCATTTTGATTAAGCAATTTAATTGGACGACTCGTTTGTTTTTTCAAATTCAATTGAATTGTGCACAATATATATAAAGATTATATAGAATTTCTGTTTGATTTTGGCTCATCAATCAAATTATCTTTTTCGAAATTCAAACACAAGAAAAACATTTGTATCAATAATAATAATAATAATATATATAATAAAATTTTTAAAAGTTTCATTTGTTTTTTGATATTTTAAGAACTCTTTTTTGGTTTGTAGTTGCGATGAATAAAAATACACTTTAAAGGGATTAAAATACATATACTCTTCTAAAAATGTTTTGTAATATTTTTTTGATTTTCGACAATCCCTACAAAAAGTTCATTACTCATCACAAGTGAGAAAAGAATAAAAATAATAAATTATATATTTTAAGCCACGTTTGCGTTTTGAGGTGTAATTTGTTTTACTCGGAATTTTTTTCCTTTAAAAAAAGCTAAAAAAGCGAAATTTCAGTTGAGTTTGTCCTACCTTTCGATGAACACAATTAACTTCAAAATTATTTTCAACATTTTTTCTCCTCTTATCTGTTGTGTTGAGTTGAGTGTAGTTTTCTAGCGTTGAAACCAATTATTCGTTTCATATTTCATCCGAGACTTGTCTTTTGGCGAAACACATAAATAGACTTGTGATTCAAACGATTGGTTCCAATGAATCTTCTCCTTCTTTTAGGTTCAGTTGAATTGAAAGGTAGGCGTTGGACATAAGCGAACCGAAAGTGCGGCAAAAGATAGATTTGTGGGGAGTTTTCAGGCGTTTTTGTTTTAAAGGGTTTGGAAAGATGTGAAACATAAGTGGAAATAAATGAACAGTTTGTGAAACTTTATATACTGTTTAGGGGCAGAGATAAGGACGAGTTCCGTCACTCAACGGGAATGAAAAACTTTTGTCTTCTTTTGAATTTCGATTTTCTGTTGTTCTTTAAAATTTTTGAGATTATGTTTTGTTAATTAATGTTATCTTCAAAATAGGTTTTAAATAATATAATTTAGTTTGCAATATAACAACTGAATCGACTTCATCACAGTTTTTGCACTAAAGAACATAAGAATCCAAATATAATTTAAAACTTCATTTGCTTTTGAGTTCATTTTGATTTGTTTTGATTTTCTTTAGATTTCATTTTTGTTTTCTTGAAAATTGTATTTTCAAAGCAATTCAGAATTACTTTTAATTGAATTGAAATATATTATAGAATTTATTTTATATAACGTTTTGAAGTGAACCCAATTTGTAAAACCAAAGGTCCAGAGCGTAGAGATAGAGAGGCAGGCATTAAGACATGTTTTATCGTAACTTTATATATAAAATGTGGCGAAAGAGGCGATTAATGTATGCATTTGTTTGTTGTCTTTTATCGTAATTCCTGTTTATTAGGTATTGGAAGTCATGGCCCCAAACATATTGTAATTGGTCTGTCCGTCATCTCTCCGGTGGGAAACGTCAGGCACCGATATATAAGTTGTAGCGCAAGAATCACTGCGATTCCCACCCGACGAACAGTTGGGGTACGACTGTGTGCACCAGAGTCTTAATTAACTAATTAATTAAAGAGGAAACGGTAGGTCTGCTTATTACTTGACGGACAATATATCAATGGATTTATGGATATATTGTCTCATCGAATGGAAAGGTATGATATGACGTATATTTGATGATGTGATGACTTGACTGATGAGCAAAACCAATACCAATGCCATTGATTGCAATGAGATGGCCAACACATGGCTTTCCGATCAGAGATATCAGAGATGTTTTCGTCTTTTGTTTTTAGTTATATTTTTGCCAAATTAAACATCGATTTGTAAAAACTTATATAACGTATGGAAATCGGCATAACTTAAACTCAAACATAAGTAAGTATTTTCAACACAATTACAGTTTTGTAATAATTCTTAGGAAATGAATATAAAACGAAACGTTTTGGAAGAGATCATAGCTTCGAAAGAGTACTTTAAGTATTAATTTTTGTTTGAATTTTTCTTTTTTAAAATTATTTGAATACGAATTTTCACAGCAAATGGCACTCACTTTACACCATTGACACCAATTTTGATTTGAATTTGTTTCACAATTCGTGTTATATATAACTCAATACATATAACGGAATGTTTTTAATTTTGATTTGTATATCACTTTATGTTAGACCAGTTCCACAACTTTCAGACAATTGATGGGACAATAGGTCTGAAAGTTCTTAACTGCAGATCACCGCCAGAGTCGGTATGTCTTATGCGGGCGTCAATTGAAACGCCACTCTCACGGGTTGTAAGACTTTATGACTGACAGGAAGATAGACCAGAGATGGCACGAATGTATCGTTTGTGAGCGAACCCTCGGCGTCGGGTTGTGTTATAAGGAATGGTTGCATTATGAACGAACCGGCATGTGGTGGGCTCTGAGGCATGGCGTACGTCATTGGAAGCTGTGGCGACTGATGGTCAGACCCAACACCTGCCAGCTGTTGACCACTGGACAGGCATTGGCCAACACCTCCAACACTGTCCTCATCACTACTGGCCGATGGAGAGGCACCCGATTCTAGTTTGTGGGTCACCAGAGAGAGCGCCTCATTGGCTGTCGTTTCGGTAGACTTCCTTAGATTAAGTGGTGATTCGAGCGGCTCTTTGTTGGCCATTAATGTGAGATCAGTAGCAGGACTTGTGGTCAGTTTGTTGTGGTTTTTATTGATATGTATCTTAAGCAGAGCGTAGTTTCGGGTCGCGAACCCACAGTAAGCACAGCGACAGACCTTATTGGCCATCATTTTGCCCGAAGACGAGGACAAAATGATTTTACGACTATCGCTGTGATAGATGTGAATGTGAGCCAAACACAGGTCTCGGGTTCGGAACTTTTTGTTGCATTTGGAACACCGATAGCGCTTTACTCGATTGGGTCGAACCAAAGACCTGTGCAGTGATGTATGAGAAGAACCCGAAGAGAAGAGGCGCGAAAACTTGGAGTCCAATCCAACCAATTTGTCCGCTGAGGTAGAATGCAGTGCACCCGACGATAGCAGACCTTTCGAAGAAGTGGAGGCCAACAGAGCAATGGCGTTGACATCTCTGCCATTCAGACCACTGGACCGATGGTTTAGTAGATGTCTTTGTAAGGAATGGTTGTATCGATAGGCGCGATGACAGACCCGACACACGAACTTCTTGTCCGCCTCTGTATTGAGACGGGTGTGGCGTTTCTCATGTGCGTACAGATTGGAGAGCCAACGGGTCGAGTAATTACAGTAAGAACAGTGGTATATACGAGTCCCACATCCGCTCCTTTTGCTTATTATACTCGACAGCGAACTGGACAGCAGTGTCGACGGCGACCGAACTTCCTTCACCACCGCTGCACTACTACTAGTGGTGGGACTTGTGTTGGTGTTTGTGACCAGAGCTGCGGTCGAGGAGGTGAGACAAGTGGAGATTGTGGGACAGGTTATTACACTAGTGTTGACTTGATTTATATTAGAGCCACTGTTTGTATTGCTATTAGTGTTTGAGTGGTTATTGTTGTTTGTGTTGTTGTTCTTGTTGTGAGAACTGTTACTATTGTTGATGTTATTAGTATTTATATTAATCGTATTATTAGTGTCTGTATTAGTGTTTAGACTGTTGTTAGTGCTGTTCAGCGGATTAGCTATAGTAGTGATAGCAGTGGTTGGCGTTGACGTAAAAATGATAGTATTGTTGCTTAAAGTGTTGGCCGAATTGGAAATGTTTGGCCCAATGCTTATAATTTTGTTTAGACTGTTATTGTTGTTGGCATTGAGTGAACTCTGACTGCTCTGACAGTTGTGACTGTTCTGAATGGAGACCATTCCAGTGCTGTTCTGCGATGAGGGAGAGGTAGAGCCGTTAATTCGCAATTGCTGTGCATTTTGCTGACTCGACAAGTGCTGCGCCAATTGTGGTCCGATTCCGATCTGTTCTGATTTGAGTGAGAGATCAGTGGCAGTGGTTGTCATTATTTTCATCCCTGAGATATTGCCACTAATGCCCAACTCCTCAGCAGTGGTTCGATGGTCTTTGACTAAATGGATGTGAAGCGCAACGCGATCTGAGAACGTCTGTCCGCACAGAACGCACATACGACCCAAATCAGCATTGGGTCCAGTGATTGACAGGTCGGTCGGTCTCATGGCTACGATGTCTGAGTGATCGTTAATCATATGAGTCTTAAGCCATTTAATGCTTTTGAATCTGCGCTCACATAAAGGACACACTTCTGTGTAATGACTGAAATACCGGTTATTCGTGTCGTTCGGATCGATGCCATGCGCTGCCTGTGAGTCCCGGTCATTGGCACCCATACTCATGGCCACTGAGTTGCCGGTCATCGACGAGTCCATACTTCGGGGCTCTTTCGGTTGGGGCGGCTCTTCGTATATGCCGTGAGTGTTCTGTTTGTGAACTTTGAGGAAGTATTTGCTGCACAACTCCTTCTGACAGATATCACACGTGACGCCACCGATTGTACTGTTGGCCGAGGCCTCCACCGGGTGCTCATCGATGTTGATTCCGTGCATTTTAAGCATATGAGTCTTCATAAAGTATTTATTACACAACTCTTTGTTGCAAATATTGCAATAATTACGTCCCGTTATGTTCCGGGGCTTCCCGTCGGCGCTCATCATTTGAGTCGTTTGTGAGACAAGTGATTGAGACATTTGAGACATTGGAGGCATTTGTGATAATTGTTTGTTTGAGACCAATTGCATGGGTTGGACCTGCATTTGGGTGCAGGGGTTGGACTTGTTTCTGTTGGGCGAAAGGGCCAGGTTTACAGCCTCGTCGATGGACTTTCTCTGTGATGGGTACGGATGGGGCGATGTCTGCTGAGGGAATGAGGGCGGAGTGGCTTCGGTGGGCGTAGGCGGGCCTTCAAAGATGCCGTGAATGTTCTGTTTGTGTGTCTTAAGAAAATATTTACTACAAAACTCTTTGTGACAAATATCACAAAAAGCCTCGGAATCTCCCGATTGAAGACCGCTCTGTAGTAAAGGAAATGCGGGTCTATTGGCGTCGAAAAAGTTTCTCATGAATGCGTTGGAATCGATTTGCGCCGAGTCTTCGCTAGCAATGACCCCGTGATCGTTCATCATATGAACCCTTAGAAAGTATTTGTTCTCAAATTCCTGTCGACACAAATTGCACAGCGCTTTGTCTAAATAAGACGAGGAGTTAAGCTCTTTGATCATTGTCTGCAGCTTCTGTAGGTCCTGACTGGCCTGGTCTGTGTTGCCACCAGTGCCAGTGCCAGTACCCCCGGTGCCATCGTTTGACTCGCTCTCACTCAACTGACCGGTCTGTCCATTGCCACTGCTGTCCACAGTGTGTTGTCTAACAACCTGTGGACCGTTTGCGTTGTCAGAAGACTCTGACATACCCTTTGCTATACTATCATTAGGAACTTCACTGCTGGCGCCGGGACTCGCGGCCATTGATTTCCTTATATCCTCTTCTTTAATGTAAGGAATATTGTGTGAATAGAATTTATGCATTTTTAGCAAATAATGACTGGCAAAGGGTCGGCAACACAGTTCACACTGCAGTTCCGAATGCATGGCAGACATGGCATTGAAAAACTCAGAGCCATTGCTATAACTGGTCGGATCTCTCTGTCCCGGCTCTAGGAAACTGTCGTCATTATCATTGGGGGACAGGTTGTTACTGTCGTCGCCCTTATTATTGTCGCCAGAATTCCTTCCACTTTGAGACTTAGTGGAGGAGTTGGAGTCAAAACTCATGCCGTGTTTATTGATTTTATGGGTTCGTAAGAAATATTTGTTACAAAACTCTTTGCAACAGATCTCACAAAACGCGTCCGCATTAATGACACCCATCTCTCGCAGCTTTTCAGGTGTGAAGACAAAGTTACCGGTGGTGTCGCTAAGGGATGATACCGGACCTAATATAGGTCGCGACACAGGCGAGTCCTCGTGAGAGGAGGCCATGGCTTGCAAGTGAGCGCTCGACACGTTGGGTATCATCGCATGCATTGACTGCGGATAATGAGTGGTAAAGCGATGCGTTTGCAGTGATATTATGTTTGGGAACTCTTGTTTGCATATTTCACAGACAAAGTTAGGACCAGTTGGGGAACTGGTTTGTGAGCTCACCATTACTGGTGTCGACTGGTGTGGCTGTGCTCTGCTCTCCGTTGCTGTGGTCATCGCTGTTGACAGTCCGCTCATTGGAGTGGACACCGGAACCAAAGCCATACATGAGCTCGAAGTGGTTGGCAGTGACAGCGGTGTTGTGTTGACGGGTGGAGGACTGGGCGAACAGCCTTTGATCTGAGGCTCGTTACTGCAACTTCCCGGCGATGCTGAGGAGCTCTGGTGGGAGTGGGAGTGGTGCGGGTCTGCTATGCCGTGAATTTTTTGTTTGTGTTTTTTGAGAAAATATTTATTACAAAACTCTTTTTGACAGATTTCACAATAGGATTCCATATTAATAACGTTCGATCGCACAGGAGTTGTGACGACCAGTGCGTCAGAAGTGGGCGTCAGACCAGCGCTTGACTGGAGTAAGTGTTGCATTTGCATGGCTGCGGCTGCAGCTGCTGCTGATGGAGTGCCGGAGCTGTTGCTGAGTCCGGACGGGAAGAACGGACCGCCATATCCCTGAGGCCCGACTAATGTGTCCATTGAATAGATCCCGTGTTTGTTAGCTTTGTGTGTCTTAAGAAAATATTTGTTGCAAAACTCTTTGTTACACAGTTCACAATAGGCCTCAGGATTGAAAATCCTTACGCCTCCCGAACTGACCTGTTGGCCACCGTTGGCCAGATTGGCCGCCATTGCACTTCCGTTCGAGCCTGAGTTGGCCCCCGTCGGCAGAATAGGGAACAAAAAGGGCGCCATTGGGTTGGGAAACATCGCCAACGAAATGGGTGCCGCACCGGGAGATGTTGACTGTCCACTCGATTTGGAGCCGTCGCCTGTCATCGCACCTGAAGTACCTCCGGGTTGACTCATAGGTATTAATGGCGGCATATTTTGTGGCATTTGGAAGGGAATGAATGAATTACTGCCAAACTCTTTCACATTTGAATCACTGGAACCGTGAGGTAGAGGTAGTGAAGAGTCGAATGACTTGCGTCCAGACATGTGTCCGGACGGCGACTGGAGTGGACTGTTATTATTGCTGCCACTGCTTGAACTACCACTGGGAGAGTCACTGCTATTGAATTTGTGTTGGTTTTGATCGTATTTGCAGAGATCGCTCAGAGAGGCTCGCAATGGGTTCGGACCGTTCACTACAGACTTGTTATTGAACTGTTGCTGATGATGGTGTTGGAACAGTTGCCGCTCCAGTAGTTTCTGGACGTGTTCTTCTTCGATATGGATTCTGAGACCGTCGTCGCTATCGAACGGACAGTTACAGTGCGGACACAAGTGTTGGTATTTATGGAAATTCATAACATTTGCCACACTTTGTTGTAATAGTTTTCTTCGCTCCAAATCAATAGACGGCTCGTCATCCAAGTCCTCGTCATCGCTGTCCTCATCAGACGAACTAAAACTACCCGATCTCTGAAGCTGTGCTGTGACTCTGAGTCTGGCGGCGACAAGACTTTGGTCGTCGTCCTCTTCGTCATTGTCTTCTTCAGGCACCTCGTCCTCCAGTCCTATTGGAAGAACGTTAGTCTGGTGTGTGGTCTGGCCATAGCGGACAGGATTGCTCTGTTTTCGTCGCTTCTTAGCGGGCGGTTCTTCGACCGAAGCCATTGCTGCGGAACAGGAAGGCTGTTGTGCCGCCTGTTGTGCTATCGATGCAATCGATTCAATCGAAGCCGACCTAACGCTCCGACAATTAAAGCTGTTGTCGGGCGAGACGTCTCTGTGGGACATCTCCTGCATGTCATGTGTGTATATATTGGCTGCATCTCTGTCTCGGCTCACCCTATGTATACCCGTATTATTGACCGAAATATCAGAATTTGTGTTCACAACTGATGAGTTCATCATCACATCCAATGTGTTTCCATAACGTAATCAACGATTTTTTAATTATATTAATATTTCTTTAATTTTGATTATTTTTCACTTTTGTTTAAATTAATATATAATATATATATAAAAAGGTTATGACTTAAAACTGAAAACTTAAAAACGACTTTTGATTTTGATTTTGTGGTTCGTCTGTATGTGTTAATTGAGACGTAAGGGAGGCTGCGGTGCGGCGGATGCTTAGTATAAACACTCGCTTCGATTCATTTCTAATGCTAAACGCCCTGAAATGAAAAAAGTTAACAAATTTTCTTATTAAACCAATTGTAACAACAATTCTCGCCAAAGCATAACATTAAGTGTAAAGAAGAGCAAAAACATAATATAATGATTGAACAAAATAAGTCTAACACATCCTCTCTATCCTCTACTCTCGTTGTTTAAGTCCTGAACTTTTTCCCCACAAATTCGAGAGCAAAATATTTATGTTTCCA
Organism: Liacarus xylariae; assembly: GCA_034693365.1. Lineage (NCBI taxonomy): Eukaryota > Metazoa > Arthropoda > Arachnida > Sarcoptiformes > Liacaridae > Liacarus > Liacarus xylariae. The sequence goes on from JAQFXN010001909.1 coordinate 8,514, forward strand.
AAAGATATAACAAAATGTTGAAAAGAAAGGCGCAAAAAGAGAACATTTAGCTGTGAAACAGGATATCAAAAGTGAATGCTTGGCCGTAAATAGGCAGTTATCATAGCTGTGCTCCTCTCACACTCCAACTTGACTACAAGTAAAGACTATTTCGGATAATAAGAGACATCCCTATACTGTACACCAAAATGCTTTCATATAAACAAAAAAAAACTTTTGACACATATTGACACGACTTTATCGGAAATATTCTGTAAACAAATCTAATAATTGAACAATAGTTGGAATGATGTGAATAGTCTTATACTGTATATAGAATAACATGTTTATCAAATCAAGTCTTATGTAATTTATTTGAGGCAGTGATTCGAATGCAACTTAAAAAATAAGCTCAAAGATATAGCGAAAACGGCTGTATTTCCATTTCGACATTTAGATACAGTAACTGTGCTAATGTCAACCTATTTCATACTCTTTTAATGTGATTGCATTACAGTATTCTAAGCGCTAAAAATATATATTTATATGTGTGAGCCTTAAGGTTATCGAAGATAAGTGAGAAAATTATTAACGATTTACTATACATACTCTACTCAACACTTCGGTTCACACTTTCACGACTTGCGGCCACACATTAAAGCAATTTATTTAAGGATAATCTCATTGAATCAAATGCAAAGCCACAAATTATTTTGACCCGTTCTCGGCCTTGAAAGCACAGCAATTCTTAACAACACTTCTTAAAAATCTTTTACAGTTAAGTGAGAGAAACGTTCAAATTCTGTTTAATGAATGTTAAAATTATTTTCCAATTATATAATTCATAAGAGAATAAAATATTCTGATATAGACTTCAACAAAGATTTTGATAAATATACTTTGTTCTGCATTTCTAATTCCAAGTCAAACATTAAATTCAATTCATTCAACTATATGTGAATCTTAAGAAATATGAAAAGCATAAGAATTAAAATATAAAAAAGCCAATAAGTGAGAGAAAATAATAACCTAATAGTGAAAATAAAAACACATAACGATAATGTATACTAAAAATTCCATTACAATAAATTGGTTTTTCTAAAATAAAAGTGTATATGAAATGTTAAATGACTTTACTTTTCATCATTTAAATTGAATTTCAACAACAGAATAAAAATAATAAAAAAAAGCACACGAGAACTGTATAAGTATTAGGCATTGCAATCAACAGCAGCACATTTATTGTCGTTAACAATAATGGATGCAATAAATAATAAGCTGTGACTCCACAATATTTTTGGTTCTGACAGACAAATATCCTATAGAAAAAAAATTGAAAAAATAGTTAATAAAACATTGAAAGCATTTTTTAGAAATGCAGGTGCGCTAAGACAAAAACCAAAAATTGACTGCAATTTTTTGTGAAAGTGAGGATAGAATGGAGAATAGGCGAGGGAGAGGTCGGGAGAGAGAAAGAGAGAGAGGGATTACAAATGTTGAAAATATGCAAAAAAAACTTTTCAGTGGCATAAATATACAGTAGAGTCAACACAAGTACTGTAGACACTGTTTGGACTATAAATCGCTAAATCATGCAATTATTGGAAACGATAACAACTTTGTTCGGACTTTAGAGAAAAGTATAAACACTTACTTATGAAGAATAATGAAGAAAAGAAAACAAAAATTAATCATTTATAGATTTAGGCCCTAAATGAAACTTTTTTCCTTTGACTTTTACGAAGACTATCAATCACTATAAAACTTTACATATAATAGAGTTCATTACAAAAAACACTGACTTTTCATCTAAAATGCAATCAATTTTTTTCTGTATAGTGAAGAACAATTGTAAGAATCCATTAATGACATGAAAAACATAAGTTCATTACTATTATTTCGCAGTATTTTTTAAATATGCTTTGCAAAAGAAAAAACTTTCAATTTTTTTTTATTGCATTTGTTTTCAAACATGTATTTAAAAAATAAAAAATCGATTGGAATGACATTAAAAGAGAATGTCAGTCGAAATGATCGTAAGCTATAAAACATTGGTTTTAAAAATATAATTTTTAATATAATATGTAATATTGAAAAGTTTTATTTTTGAAAGTTAGACGAGAAGGAAACAGGTGTTTCCAAATACATGAATGTTTTATTCTCATTTTCATATATATTTTCATTCCTAATGAAAAATGTTCTAAAATTGCAGAACTGTATTAAAAAACTATTAATAAAACAGTTGAACAATTTAAGAGAGAATAACATTAGAAAAAAAGAATGACTACTAATTACTTTTGGGTCAAAGTTTTAATGTTTTTCTATATAATATATTCGCGTATGTGTTGTATAGTTTGAATTTTTCTATATATTCTGCCTATTCTGCAGCTGATATAATATGAATATACAGTACATAAAAAAAGTTACAAAATATATACACGAAATACACAACCGTTTTTAAAAATAGTATAAATTGTACTAAACTTTCATCGATATCTAACAGTACAGCAACTGTATTATAAAGAATATTACATTGTGTTCTACAGTATATTTAAGCATTAAATATATATGAGTTTAGATAATAAAATATGTGTTCAGAAAAAATATAGTCTGAAAATGGAAAGAATGTAAAAATGCATGACTGGGTTTATGGATAAAATTGCATATCCAAGAGAGACCAGAGGAGAGGCTAGGGGAGAGAGGGAGAGAGCCAGAGGAGAGTGGAAGGCCAGGAATGGAAAACATAATTTTTATAATGGGTGGGTCTGATGGGTCTGGTCTGACGTTTCATTTTTAAATTAAATAACACATTTCTGTATTGCAGTGAAGTCTTAAATAAAAGTGAACATAAAAAACAGTTAAGGGCTAATAGTTTTTATACCTGTTTTTAGACACTAAACCACTAAATATAACATAAAAACAATAATTTATAGCAATGATAGTAAGCGCGAGGAAATCGTTCGCATATATTAAATGCTTTACTATTTTTATACAGTACTGTATACAGCGATGATATTTAACCTAAAAATTTAATCCCTATAATGAAGAAGTGGTGCAATAATTTATAGATTTTCATATAAGTGGACATAAAGTGGGAAATTAAATTCGAAATTATTAATCAAATATTTATATAGTGTTATATAATTTGATGAATATTTATATTAAGTTAGTTTGAATGCGATCAACACATGCGCTATACCACTGACATAACAACTAATTGTTTTCAATCTATGGGACAAAGAGTGACAAAATGAAAAAGTTTATCACATCAGGTATGATATAAGAAGGCATGTATAGCAACGCCTGTCTGTCTATTGTACGCCAGTTCACTACTGCAACAGAACTACATGTCTATGTGTCGGCCGACACAACGCATCATTAACTGCGTGTATAAGTGAGGCACAGAACAAATGCAAAGCAAACTCCACTCGTGAGGTATGAAACGCGAGTTCAGAATATATAACGCAAATATCTTCTATCCCTTTATCCAAATGTTGGTAACACTTAGAACATAGCAGTAGTGAACATATCGTATGCTTTGATCACATCATCATAACAGCCATAGAGTATATGCCTCACAGCAAATTGCTTGTGCAAACACACACACAGTACAGTACCTGTGCTCTAGTCATATGCTGCACATTCTTCTCCATAAGCATCAGTGATGCGGATTTCCTCTTATCATAAGCACAAATGACAAATGATACTCATGTGTGCATAAGCATAGGCATAGGTGGCAATCATCCAACACCTCAACACTTATATCACATTCTAATCAACACTTAGTTATCATTTACTCAAAACTATACGTTCTTTTATAATAACAATGATATAACAGCAATAAAACAGAAAACAATAACAAAACAGAAAAAATGTTAAAAAGTGATGAAAAAAGTGAAAACGTTTGTATTATCTCAAACCTACCTTTGATGCCTGCACTGCATGTGTATGTGTGTGATGTGAATGCACTTCAATATTCACTCAATAGTAGTAGTAGTAGTAGTGATATAAACAACAACTACAGTACCCAACCTTTAGCAGCACTCGCTTCGGCCTCTATCACACAACTAAAGCCAAATTCGGTTTCGGCATCAATAATAAGTTGGAGTTTGGAGAGAGTGTGAGGAGAAATGCGGACGTATTGGCAAAAGTGCTGCCTTACAAATGCTTGTGAGCGGCGCACTAACTCACACAACACAGCAGACACTGCATGCAAACACTCATTCCTCACTTTTTCAGTGCTAACACTTCTGCCACTCTATGCTCTCATACATTGCACTCTCCAATCGGCGCATTTCAAAAATAAAACCAAAAATTTTATTTTTGTCCCTAAAATAAACACTTTTCGACTAAATTGTTTTCAAATTGTTTTTCTGACAAAAGATGACAGAAAGACATAAAAACAGAAAGACTTAAAACCATATATCAAACTATAAGTGGATATTAATGTCATAAAAATGCATAAAAAAATCAAATTAGAATAAAAGTTTCAAAAAGTTTTTTTTAATTAACAACAAAAAAAAAGTTTGCGCTTTAATTAGACAAAAATGTTGTATAAAAAAGAAGATAGAAAAACATGAACTGAAAAAGTGTCAAATTATGCAAATTATAACAGCTTTTAATAAGTGATTGAAATTGTAATTTTGCTAATTTTGAAATTTTAAATTCTGAATCATTTATGTTGGGCTAAGACTAAGACATTGAGTTGTTTCTCATGTGAATAGCGATGCGGTGATGACCGCTCCCTTGCAAGGCATGGATGGCATGGCTGGGCATCACTATTGCAATCGCTTTTTACCAGTTTCTAAGAGTTGTAAGAGAACTGGTGTGCAAAGTAAGCAATAGTGTATAGCACTGAGGCATTGCTCGTATGTGTGCTATATTGCTATATAAGCCTATACTCCGTTTGCTCTACGCTTTGCTCTCATCTTTCATATAATATAAATTTATCAAATTATTGATTACTTTTAAAAAATGCTAATAAAGTGAAAGACTGGTTGGTGTAAAAGACACAAAACTGGATGTCATATGACTTAAATGACATGTGTGTCAAAAATTTAAAAATTTAATTAATTAAATAGTTTTAAAATTGACAATTACTTACATTACTGTATCTCTGCTCCAGTGAAACATTACTCCCCTTCGCAGCCATTTTTGTTAATGTTTCGAAAGGGAAATAGCCTTTTCGCAAATGGGAGGGCGTTATTGTCAGAGTTACTCATTTCAAATTTTTATGAAAAAATCAATACCAGAATAGCCATTGCTTTTACTTTTATTCTCAACACCAAAAACACCGCTTATTCTCTCTATTTTTCTAACACTACTGTTATTGCCATCCATTGTTCAAAAGTTTAGCAAACATTACTAA
>JAQFXN010001910.1:0-13859 GCA_034693365.1 Liacarus xylariae
TGTCTCAATTTGTTGGCAAACAATTCTCAATTTCATTCATACCTAATCTCCTCCAATAGTTCACTGCGTCTACACTTCGAGAATGTAATAAAACCTGTGAAAAGTGAAAAAAAGAAATATAAATTTAAATCTACTGTACTTTAAAATAATATTGAAATAAAGTAATGCATGACTTGCGGTCGAATCAATAATACATTACTTTTATGTCTATAATGATTCAAAAAAACCTAATAGATATTTTTAACATGTACACTTTCAAGATTAACTCTTTTGGTTCAGCAACATTCAACTTAACATTTATATTTTCTATATTTCAGCCAAATATAATATCTATTTATTTATTTGTGATAAATCTATGGCATATAATCTAAAAAATATGCAAATCCTTTAATTACGATCAAGGCGAAATTGCTTTTATATGAGCTCATCTTAATTGTTCAATTTTATTTATATTTAATTAACATAAAAAATAAGAATTCACCTCTCAATAATTTGACATTAATTAGGAATTCCATAGAAGTTTACATTAAAATTTTAATTTAATTAAAATTATTTATATTTTATTTTTTATAATCAATTCTTTACAGTTGTCTACAAATGAAATATTATAGTAATTAAAATATAGAGAATATTTGCCGCATATTTCCTATTTCTCATAATTAAATTAAAAAACACTTTTCATAACTCGATTAATGTTAACTGAGAAGTGAAACTATACATCAATTTAAAGTCCTTTAGTATTTTACACGAAATTATATATTCAATAAAAAATTTAAATAAAAAAAACACCATTAGTAGAGAGAAAATTATTTATTCTCGTAGAGGCGAAAATTATTAGAGGTACCAGAATCATTTATTAAATTATTCACATGTCATTGAAAATTAACCAAAAAATCACTTAATTTTTTTTCTTAACTGAAAAAATAATTACTTAAAAAAATATTTATGATTTATAAATTACATTTTTAATCAGCAATTCTCTAAAACAAAAGGGTTTAAAATTAAATGATAATTACTGAAACCGTTTTTGAAGTTTAAGAAGAAGAATAAAATTGAAATAAATTGTTAAATCTAGAAATTTTCTCAAAATTTTTTTTCCTAAAGATGAATATGAACTGTAAATGACTTTTACTATAGAAACAAAAGAGAAAATGAAATGATTCTGAATATTATTCAATATTATAGTAATGTTTTAACAATATATTAATTTATATAACCCTTTATTACTTGTAAATACTTAAAGTTCGTGTACAGTAGTGAATGTATTGTGTTGTTTGCGCTTGACAGATCGACCGCCTCATTCCATTCCAATCTAGTTGGCTATATATAAAATGTGCACGATTATTTTCGACTCTAATGTTCCGGACCGGAACAATGAGCCAATGCTATCTAAAACCCATATTTAACTGCAGTTCTGTTTCTCGTATTTCGTATTCTGTAATTCAAATTCAATTCGACAGCAAATACTTATAAATCAATTGAGGCATCTGTTGACCCGGGAATGGGGCCAACAATCCTAATGTGATAATTCTATATGTTTGTACATTTCAATTAATATCAAGTGTTCACTGGTTTAGAGCACAAACCAAAAGTTGTCTTTAGTATAGAATGTTATTCTTCATCAAAAAAAATATTTAATTCTTCAAGAATTTTTTAAAATTATATTTTAATCCCTAAAATACAAGTGTTTTGATAAATGACTTTATATTTTGATTTTATTTTTTGAAAATTGAATGCTTGACTATTGTCTGAATGCGTGAATACAAACACGCTTTTAATCATAAATATACTAAAATAAGGATTAAATTCGTTCAAATGTATAAAATATATAACTTATTATTGTTCCTCAAATAAGAAAAAAACTTGAGGTAATTGTGTTGAGAGACAGGAATAAGGAAACAACGAATAAATAACTAAAATAAACGCAACTTTTTTTGATTTTGCTTATAAACTAAACGATTAAGTTCTTTAAGTCAGTGTATAAATGAAATTCCGAAACGAATAAATCGCCGCTTATTTATGGACATAAACTATGGGTGAAATACAGAATTTTATTTATTTTTCCACAACAAAAGACTTTATTTATACAAATATATAATACATATATTCGTTAAAATAATGAATCTATGCTTTCATTCTTGAATCAAATAATTTTTTTTAAGTCTAGTCTGTCGTCACTGTTTGGACGGATTGCGTGATTTAATTTGATTTATAGCACAAAGGAATTGCTTCTTTACTTCAAATTATACACAAAAACTAAATCATATCCATTTAACGCTATTGTAGCACAAGTAATATTCATAGCTCAGGAAGCTTTCAAATCATTCAACACATATACTGTACAAACACTGCAGCGTCTCATCAATGAATGATTTTTTTTTATTTTTCCACTCATTTAGTCTCATAATTGAGGATATTTTGCACCTTAACTCTGTGCACAAGTACTGTTACAGTAGTAGTGGCTTGTTTAATAATTCTGGGTTCTGCGCCATTTAGTTAGCTTAAACACTCAATTGTTCGCATGTGTCAAATGATCCTTTAATAGAGAAGCACAGGCTGTCTCTGAACATAAAGTGCAATAACTTCTAGAATTTTATTTTTATATAAATAAAACATTATTTTGAATATTACATAGACATAGATTGACATTTACCCCATATTATATTTACTTATATAACTATTACTTATAAAAACGATTTTCAAATCACTCACCAATAATATCATAACCAAAAGAATAATATATTTGTTTGGTATACATCTTAAATGTATACTAAACGCCGAATATTTCATTCTTTCCATTTTGGGCTCATTTAGAAATCCTGACAAAAGAAAAAAAATATTAAGAATCAAATAATTGCATATTTATTGTCATTATTTAGAAATATTGAATATTAGAATAAGAATATATTTACAAACAAATTATAACTAAAAGGTTTTAACACAAAAGTATACAAAAACCTTTATTTTGACAAATCATGAAATCCTATTTTTAACAATCTTTTAAAATACAAATAATACAAAAATTTATCAAATTTTAATTCTTATTCAACAGAATAATTCCACTAACTTTTTATATTTACCGTTACCACTAATGAGATATTATCTAAACAGGCATATTTGATACTATATTGATAATAATCTTTCATAATCTGTGATGAAAAATAATGTACAAAAAGATTTAATAAATTTTGAAAGCTATTTTTTTTTATATCGACGAACAGATAATTCGAGATGTGATAAGAAGGAAATGGGAATAAATGAGATTTGAAAATAAAAATAAAATTCAAGCATGAAAAAAATACAAGAAATTCGTCGTTTATCTAAGTTATTAATAATACGGCAAACATTTGCTAATTTTCAAAAAACTAAAATTTGAGATATTTTTGGAGTTCAGGTAATAATTGACTCATTCATACAAAAATAAAAACCTCTGACAGTATTTAAATTTATCCTCTTTTGTGATACTCTATTGTGGTCTTAATTAATTGTATAATTAATATATCAGATTTTGCTTATAAGATGGCCAGAAGGGGATTAAGCCTTTTTATATACCTTAAGGGTTTAAAAAAAAGTCTCCAAAAGACCCGCACCTAAAAAAGAAAATCTCAAAAATTATCCTATAAATTATTTAATTCTACCCCTTTTCTAATTTTTTTATAGCAGCTATTAATGAATTGATGCCGTTTACAGACATTTCTATGTCTACTTCTGGATTTGCATAAATTCACACATTCGTCCATTTGTTTTACATATAATTTGCACAATTTTTGCATACTTTTCCTGTAGATTTTTTTCTCTATAAAAAACATGAAATGGTATTTCCCGGTGTCAATACTTAAAGGTTTGAACTGAACTGGTTGTGTTCAGACATGATTGACAGCTAATCTATTAAATCTATACTTTTATAGTATGCAATACACAATAAATCAATGCCCGAGTATTCATATTATCTTTACATACGTTCTCTAATAATGCGAACAAAAATATATATATTTATTTTTTTATCTTCTGATATTCTTTTTTTCCGTTATTTGGTTTTTAAACATACACTTCTGGTTTGGAAGAAGTATAGATTGAATTTTCTTACTCTAATAATTAACTTGAAAGCGACATATACTTTGGTAATTGAATGATAATTGTATTTTTGAAAACTGGTTAATCAGTTTTGAAATCAATAATTTTCACTCATTTAATTATTATTTACTGAATCTAAAGACTATTAAATAAGTTTTAAATATATCCTATATATAATTATCAATTGATTTTGAATGCATTGATAATAAAAAGTGAGAACTTAATTAAAGTCAATCATTTAGAGTCCGGAATAATATATTCAATAGATTTTTATTTAGATTAAAAAGTTATCGAAATTTATTCAGAATATAATTTAAGTTTTAAATTATATGCGAATAATAATAATTTATTTAGTCAGTGATTTGAATCATATTTAAAGATTTCATTCAAGAGCTAAACGATAAAAACTTCCTTTATTTAAAATTCTTAGATTTTAATTGAAGATACTTTCACTTGACCTAACATTTTATTGTATATAAACACAACTTATATGATAACCAATAATTCAATAGCAAAATTGATTTAAAAGCTTATCAACTTTTGTTTGCTTCTGGTTTAACTATCAGCATGATTGCACTATAATATTCATATAAACCAGTAAGTTCAAGTGATATATCAATGAATTTGTAGACATGTAAACAATTTAAAGTTTATTATTACGGTAGTAAAATATATAAATTCATTGATATTGCCAAGTTTTTTTTATTTGAGAAATTTAAATACAAATTTCGTTACTTATTATAATCTAAAAAATATATAGAGAGAACTTTGTTTAATATAAATTATAAGTACAGTCGTCCAGATTTTATAGTTTCCACCATCTCCGGCCTATTCTCAGTTCTCCATATATTGTTAATCAATAATGTTTTATTTCTTAATAATTTTTTAAATAGAGTATTTAAGGTTTAATCATTTGATTAGTTCTATACTTTTTAAGATTATGATTCATTAATATTGAATACTTTGTACATTGTCATTGTTCATAGATAAACCTATTAAATCTATTAGTATTCACTATAAAACATTTATCAAAAACAAAAACAATAAATAAATTACTTAATTGTAAATTTTAAATATGGTTTTGAGTGAATCAAATAAATTAAAGATAACAAAAAAATTGGGTGAAGTAGAGTTATAGGGGAATAGCCCGAGAAATAAAACAGTCTCTTACTACAGTGCACAAAATAAAATAGCTATTAGATACTGCATACACTTAAACCAGAATTATTGTTCGTAAAAATTTGCCAAAAGTGAGATATCATTGATAAGGATATTCAATTAATTCAGAATTTAGTTTTATCGATGAAAAGACGATATAATTATGTAATTGCTAATTCTGGTGGAATTACCAAATATTAACAACTGTATTAAAAAAATAATTGAGAAATAAAACATTATTGATTAAAAATATATGGACAACTGAGAAAAGACCGGAGATGTTGGAAACTTTAAAATCTGGACGGCTGTATATACTTTATTTATGTGTAAAATCAATTTTCAATTAAATTTTTCTCAATGAAAAAACTTGGCAATATATCTTGATATTATCTTATATACTAATTTATAGTTCAATAATACTGTAAGTTAAAGCAGAAGCAAACACACGTCGATAAGTTTTTGAAGCAATTTTACTTTTTTATTATCGGTTCTCATATACAAATTTACATTCTGTTTATTTTATACTTCACTATAATTTATTCTATAATTGAATAAAATATTCATTTCATTTCATTTTAAGTGAACGTTCGCGTGAACACTGAATAAAACACTTAAAATGGGCACAAATCTATTAACGCATTATTTCGAGAATTTATGATTAATTAAAGCCTCAATAGATTAGAATCCCATTTAACGGTCAATTTTTCGCCACTTTTAGCAGTAAATCAATTGTTTTATTTCTATTTACTGCACATAAATAATAGGATAATATCGTTAAATATATTTTTGAAAGCCAATAGTATTAGTGTTTAAAGAGTTTTATGTTTGAAAAAGTGCATTACATAATGCTATTTGTGATTCCCAAAGGAATGGTTTATATTTTCTCATCATTTCATTCGGAAAACATTAAAATAAGTCACAATATATATTGAATTTGCACGAAATATATTACAGGAATACTTTACCGGCAATAATAATAAATAAAAATAAAATAAATAAAAAAAGTGGAAATATTGGACGGAATAGAGTACAAGAGATAATCGTTAAAAATTCTCACTTGACTTACTATAAAAACAATCAAAAACTGTTAGATTTACTTCGAGACAAGAATTTTTTCACTAACAATTTTTTCACACATTTTGTTTTGAGTAGTTTTTCAGACCTAAAAACTAATACAGAATATTCACATCCGATATACTTATTAAAGGAATCCATTGTATTCTTCAATAATATATAATTTCAATGAGAGATTTCTTAAAATAAAAATAAATATTTATTTTCTTATAGTTTTACTAATATTTTTCCTGAAGTAATAAATTTTTATGACCACAAAATAGTTGAAGAGAGAGAGAGAGAGAGAGAGAGAAAAAGGGAAAGTTATGTCTACTGGAATGGGAGAGAAAGTTAATGATTTAATAGAATAATTGATTCAAAAGGTATTGTAATAGAAATATTAAAACCAATAAAAACAAGTGAGTCATGTAGTCATGTAGTGTATGGTATGAAGAGGTGCATCGATAACCACTTCATCCGGAGTGAGTGTGGAGTCAATAATCATTTCATGAAGTCATGCCAATGATTTGATAGAATAGAAAAAATATAATAATAAAAAATTCATCGCATGGCAGATGACATCCCTAAACATGATCTGGTTATCGAACTCCAACTCCTTTCTCGCCACAGTTTGCCTTATATACCTTATATACCGGTGCCGCTGGTGTGGTCGCTGCCAAAAAAAGAAAGAACCGCAACAATTGTGGGAAATATAACATCAATTACTTATTGTGGAACTGTAGGCGCTTTTTATAGATTAGAAAAATTATGACATATTAGGGAATGAAATGAAATGAAAGAAATACTGTTTTTAAATAACCGGTCGTTCGCTCTCTTTATTTCTCTCATACGAACCGACAATTCCGGACTACTGTATATCGAAAGTAAAAATTCTTTATTTTTACATTTCTTCTGTCGAAATGTATTTTTCCTGAATGTGATTCATGTGTTCTGTTTTTATTATTTCGTTTTTCTAATTAATTCGAAAACTTTTTTCTTTTTTTAGTATTTTTTTCCTTCAAATCATTATTTCTGATCAAAATTGAGCGCTCATTAGACAGAGAACTGAATGAATTTAAATAAAAAGAAGAGTACTTTTTCTACTTAATCATCAGAATATTGCAAAAAAATAAATAAAATTATGCATAAAATATCAGAAATATATCTTTTGATAATTATATACATTGAATATGAATCACATTATAATAAGATAGATATGCCTGGAATTAAGTGTTGCTTATTTCTCTTAATTCTATTATAGTTTACAAATTCAAAAGTTCCGAAAACACATTCTTTAGATATTTTTAGTCTCATATTTAAACACTTGATTTGATTCTAAAACTATAGACAGTAATAATAAATGTTTTGATCTATTTTTAAATCCACTATTCATTCATAAATTTGTCAAACAATAGTAGAAAAATTATAAGAATCAAAATGCGAGTTCGAGAGCACAGGCAGTTGAGCAGTAAGTGTGCCCCTGACAGTGCTCTCTCTCTCTCTCTCTCTCTCTCTCTCTCTCTCTCTCTCTCTCTCTCTCCTTCCCTTCTCCTCTCCTCTCCTCTAAGTTTGTCTCAGCCCTCGAACTTTTGATCGGCTTTTTGAGGAACGAATTCCGAATGTCTCTGTCTTTCACATTAACGATAAAACCAGATCTAAATAATATAGTGAAGGAATAAATCATACATTTTGTACTGTAATAAGCATTGGGTTATGTCGATCATAGATATAAATATTTTCAAATTGCTTTTAGAATATTCGCATACTATTGAAAAAAATAGTTCGGATCAAAAAGCATAAAAAATAATATTTCAAAAAATAATATGATGGGCTCTGAATATAATTCAAATTCTAATTTGCTTTCGGATCAAATTTCTTCGATAAGAAATATGTTTCAAATCATATAAATCAAGTTAAAGTGAATTCTAATCAAAAATTATTCACAAAAAAACTCTATATTTTATTTCTATTGAAAACCTATAACATTATAAGTGAAATAGACATATGAAATATGTTTATCGGAAGTATTTTGTTTTGAATGTATCTAGATTAATTCCATACACCATTCCCGCTACTTTTGTGTTCATACAATTGTGTCAATAAAATTATTTGAAAAATTAATTTGTTTTAGACTTATTTTACTTTCAAAACAGAATAAACAAACAAACAAAAAGTTAATTAAAATTGAAAATTGATTAGCGATTAAAATAAAATAATAAATTACTATTTCGTAATTCAACCTAAGCTCAAATGCAATAAGAGTTAATACTATTTAAGTTAATACAGATATCTTTGTAATTAATTATTAAATGGGTATATATTTTATAGTTTTATTTTTTTTCTTTTCTCCAATTTATTTTCTTTTTTGTATTCGACACTCCTTTAAATTTTTAATTGTTGAAAAAAAGTAATTCATTGAAAGATATTTTTAGTTACGCTTAACTTATTTTGTATTTATTCAGAGATTCTGTTTTATTTAATGACTTATTCTCTATAATTAATGAATCGCTCCTAAAAATAAAGAATTGAGTAAATAATTGACTTAATTTTGGTTTTTTATGAGTTTAACAAATTAAATATTTATTAGTCTCTCTAAACCTATAATTATTGCAAAACAATTAATAGAAAACGAAAATAAATAAATTCAATGATTTATTGACCTCAATATCAATGTTAATATTGATTATTATTATTATAAAATACAATTTGTCGTAGTTTTAACAGTTATATCATTATATAATAATAATAATAATAATAATACAATCACAAAATTTCTAAATATTAAGCTATACTTTCTTATTTAAAATTTTATTATAATAAATCAAAGTTTATTAATTTTTTTATTATCGTTAAAAGGTTTGTAAAATTTTAATTTAGTGATTAACGAAAGTTTTCAATGTAGTCGTTAAGTACATTAATGACTAACGAAATGCACATTTAGATAAAAACTTATTAAGAAAATCTTAATTTATTCATAAGACAAATAGAAAACTCTTTTTATGAACAATTTTTTAATTTACAAAAATATACTATTTTCAAGTTTTACATTAAAAGGAAATCCAAAATAGTAAGTGTTTTGGGATTATTTTCAAGAACATCATTGAGAGAATAGATAGTGAAGTTCAAGAATATACAGTTTATATTTAAATGCTATCTCCTTTTCCTTTTTCAGAATAATATTTTTCTTCCTTAATTCCATTAGACTTTAAGATAATAAAATAAATTTATAATAAAAAAGTCTCCATTCCTTTAAAGTCAATTTATATATAATTGTATGCAAATTTCATTATTAACTCTCTTTACTCACTGACAATATTTTAAAACCCATTTAAATATATTTTTTAAATGACAAATCAAGTAATAATTTTATTGCAGCGAAAATTTTTATACATTCAATAAAATAATACATGAATTAAGTAATTAAAGGATTGCCCGGGAAAAGGCTGCATAGGATAAGACTCAGTGCTAAGTCATTAGAATAATATGATATAAAAGAATATATTTAAGAAATTAAGTTTTTAATTGCAATTTGCAATCAAATCCTATTAGGAATGAGAATAATTCTGTGGATATAAGGGTCACAACTATAGTAAGGAAACAATAGAGCAATTATAGGATTTAGATATAAATAGCGATCAAATAATGTTCTCTCTAATGTGCACAGAATAGGACATTCTTGAACTGATGAACGGCAGCCATACAGCCATACACTGGAAATTTATAATCTTAAACAACAGCAATAAAGGAAGCTATTGTTACCTAATGGCCCCGTATTAGGCAATGCTATTAACACGTTAACTGATGTAATTGTTAGACAATTAAGTGCCTCAACTAGTCATCAGAACGAGTCATTGTATTGAAAAAACAATAAAAAACGACTGAATTATTATCTTAAACAGTAAAAAGTTAACATTTATATAACAAACTAATGATAAATGTTTTGATGAAAATTAATCTCAAATTTCATACCGTTTTATACGACGAAACCATCGGATGAGAAATCCGCGAAATTTACCGAAAGAAATATTAAACAAAGGGCACAGAAATATAAATTGGAGTTCAATTGATGTCCAATACATCAAAAGAATAAATTGAAAATTCTATATTTAATATATAAAAACTGATATAACGGATTGTCAACTGTAATATTCACTTGAAGTCAGTGTAAGAGAAAACTGATCCATAACTATATGTTCTTTCAAGTGATACAATGAATGGCATATCTTTTGAAAAAAAGTTATAGAAATAAAGATAACTATAGAGAGAGAAGTGTTGTTCACTTGTTGGTGACTTAACAAGAAATACTTAAACTTATTGTAAACTTTTCTCTTTGAGAATAGACTGTGAATGCACTTCACTTGCATAACAGGTAAGCCTTCTCTTCTGCTTCTTCTCTCTAATTCTCTCTTTTTGATACTTCTTGTTGTCTATCGAACCATAACATGAGAGGACGGGCCAAAAGCGACCAGAAATACAGTTGAATATATAGTTCATAGGATAGGTACAGTCAGAATTTCGATTATTAATTTTAATGCAGTAATGGCCACTAAAAGATGTGTTTAATATCTGAAGGTATATAACGGTTAACTATTTATGACTACTTTAATCATTATTTTTTTCAATAATTTATTTCACTCCACTATTATCTGAATCATTTAGTTTCTAGAAAATGTAGAAAGATGCTTTTAATCTAACTGCACTATACATCTGACAACCGGAATCTAACTAAATTAATTTATTTGTTTTATCAAAATTGTTTTAATTTTATTATTTGTTTTAATTTTATTATTTTTTTATAACTTTATAACTTTATAATAAAAATACTTTTTGAGATTTCAATTTTGATTTTTAAAAATTAATATTTTGTTTTAATATATTGGTTATTAAAATTTATTGACAATTAACTGCCAAAAGTGTAAATAAATTTTAAGGGGAAAAAAAGAAAAACTCTTATTCTATGCCAATATATAAACTGATAGAAAATTTATCAATTCTTGTATCAAATATGATATAAGCAAATAAAAAAATCAATAAATTATTAAAATTATTAATAATTCAAAAATTGTACTGATATTATCAGACAAGGCTGTGATGATTTGTGTGAAATTACAAGTCTATAAAAAAATCTGTTGAATACTTAAAAGATTTATTTAATTTTCAGTTAATCTATTAATCAAAATAATGTTTACAAAATATTATTTTCAAGTCTGGGCTTTGAAAAAATCCGTTTAGATAATGAGCACAATTTGTCATATTTTTAATATTAAAAATATTAACAAAATAGGAAATATTGTGAAAATGTTATCTAAAGTGAATTATTGCTTCAAAAGATCTCTTGAATGTCTCCAAATAAACAAGTTTTTATAGAGAAAAAATGATTCAAAAACTTGTATAAAAGAAGAGACAGAAATAATTTTTATGTACAAAAAAAAGTTATCTACTGTGCTCTTTTCAAAATACAGTTAATTTATTTTAATATATAGGGTGAGAATATGACACTAGACTTATATTATATAACTTTTCATATGTATTATGAGCTCAAATAATCAAATGTCTCTTCTCTTCTAATTGAAATTTAATCAGATATTAAACTTTTTTTCAAATTCTCTTATTATCAAAAACTCTTTTTTTTATATTTGAGTATTATTTTAAGACTTCATAATAACATTGAATACTATAAAAGTTTTCATAAAACTATATTAAATAACTCGACTGAGAATTTCACATAACATTAGAACAAAAAATTCTCAAATTTGAATGCATTGAAACGCATTAAAGATAAGAAAATAAGAAAAACTGAAAAAATAACATTTGATCAGAGACTTAGGTATGTCTACTATAATTCGAGGCATAAGAATACATTTGTTTGATGGCTTAATGACTCTCTTCTGAGAACATTTGTATTTAAATTAAGAACATTAGTGTTGGAAATGCGCTTAAAATCTCTCAAACATTTATATAACTTTATATAATAGTAAAGAACTTATATATTTATATAATACTTCTGAAGATATGAGGAAATCAGACTATCGGTTATGAAAATCTAAAAGTATTTCTATAAAAATTGTTTTATCTTTAATGACTAACCTTTTCATTGTTTGGTCAAATCATTTCAATTGACATGACATCATATATTTGGTGATTATATCAGAGAAAAATATTTTTTTTTGTTTTATAAACAGAAATTTGTTTTCATCTTTGCTATTGAATAGAGAAAATAAAAAATAAGAAGATATAAAAGGGTTTACACACCATATATACTATCGTATTATTGATTGTGAAGTGTGAATATGAAGTGCTGTATATATAAAATTCAAATTATCAGAATTCAAAATCTTTATTATGCAAATTAACTTACCAAGCTGGAATATTATCTATTTTTATATATGAGATGATAGAAAAGACATTTCGATATTTTGTTTTAAATGATTTACAGTTTGAGTCACATTTTTCTAATACTCTTTTATTATTTTTTCTATCTTTTTTTTTAATATTAAAAACTTTCTCACTATTTCTCTTTTATAGAATTTAATTTTCTTTTATATTTTATTTTTGTATTACGAAAAAAATCTAATCTATGGCTTTGAAATAATTCCTTTTTTCTATTAAAAAATTTATCATGAAATCCGATTCGATTTGTTTTTTATATTAAATTTTTTTAAAAAGTTTCGATATTCTCTTGATGTCAGTTAAATATCTCTTCAATGAAACTGTATTTTTTCCTAATCTCTACTAACCATCAAATACCGGTCTTTTCAAAAGAGTGCCCACAGTTTGAATTAGTCAATCATTGACGGCATCGTAAGGAATAGAGTGCTTGATATAAATGAAAACAGCTTTTTCCTCAGACCTAACCTATGATTTCTATTGAAATTTAGTTTTTTATTGAATTATTTTTTCTCCAATATTTCTATCAAATAAATATAATTTTTATGAATTACAAAATTACAGCAATTAAGACGTTTTCAACACAAATGATAAGTTGAAAAGTTTTTATTTTTTTAGAAATTCTTCACAAATGAGATTCCAATTTTGATACATCGCTAAGAATTTGGTGTAAAAGAAAAAATATTCCCTATTATTCTTCCTTAAAAAAAACATGTCTTTAATTATGAAGTTTAGTCTAAATTCTCAAAAAATCAAATAATACTTTATCTTTAAGTCAAAGAATAATTTTGTAGAATTTGTTTTAGCGTTAACTTTAATGTATATCTGGAATACTAATCACAATTTAAGTACAAAAGTATCCGAAAAATAAAATTACTTTAAATTAAATAATTATTGGATTTGTGATCATTAGCTAAATTCACTCAAAACAATAATTAATGTCATTTCAGACTGTTTTCCAAATCCTAAAACTTTCAGAACTATTGAAATCCACTATTGATTTGTCACTTATATTACTGATAAACAAGTTCTGGTTATTAGACGACTACAGGAATTGACAATAAATTTTATTTTTCTCTAAAGAAAAACAAATTTTTTATTGTGCATAAAAGCCATCAGAAATAGTTTGGCATTCAGTCTGTTCTCTCGATGACATTTAGCATATCGTTTTTGCCTTTTTTCGAGTT
>JAQFXN010001911.1:0-13858 GCA_034693365.1 Liacarus xylariae
AACTTCAAACTCAGACACAAAACTTGAAGTAAAATATTTCTTCACTCATCGGCTTTAGAGGAGTAAAATGATATTTAGGAAAAACAGTTCTACACAAAGCTCTGTATATGTAATAAAATTAATGCAAATGTGTAGGCGTTAGGTATTGACTACTATAGGGATGCTGTGTTTGGACACAATTATTATAAAGCATGTAAAACATGGTATGGTATAAATGAGATGAGAGAAGTGAAATAAGGCCGGGGTATAAGTCATTCATTTGAATATTTTAATGTATCTGAGTTTAGAGAGAGAATCAAAGGGAAAGGGAGTTTGTAGTGATGTATTGTATAGTAATGTACTGCTTGTTTGGTTAGAGACAAAAAATTTAATCGTATATTTTGTTTACATTTACTAAAACAATGGTCGACTCTCTGAACCCAAACACAACACATAAAAAATATAATTAACGTAAGAGAAGTGTTATATCTCTGGAGTCATTGATTTATTTATTAAAACATGTTTCCTAAACATAAATAAAGTAATTATCCTAAGAGTAGAATATATTGTAAAAACTAAGCTAAGGTTTGATAACAAGAATTCATAATTCAATAAATATATTCAACAATTCTGTAATAAAGTTTTTAGAGAATATGTAAATATGAATAAAACTTCTGGCGCTCATAGGGTTTGATGAACTTTTCTGGTGTTAAGTGAGAAAAGAGTAAAGAAAATCAAGTCTTAATTTTATTTTCCGGCGCACAACACAACTAATTCCACAGAATAGACATAAGAATGATATAATAGAAATACAAATAAAAACGAATTCTTCTCTTCATTAATGACATAACTCTGTACAGACTTTAGATTTAAGACTTAATAAATAAGAGAAAAAAGAAATTCAAGAAAACAAAGAATAAAATAAACATAAAATTCATTACTCTTTATATAACTTAACTGAAAGTCAAGAATAGCGACGAGAAATATGTCTTAGAGTTAAACATAAGCTCTAAAGCTATAAATGATATTTTAAGTGCACTTTTATTATATAATAAGAGTAGAGATTTTCATTGACATTTCCAAAGGTCAAAGGTTAGCAAGTTATTCTCGGTATTAGTTTATTATTTTAAGTGATTCACAATTATTTATTACTATCGATTCACACATAAATTCTTTATTATTTTTTCTTTATTCTTCAATAAACACATCAAACACTTTATAAATTCTAAATAAAATGAAATTATTCTATGATTAGAAATCAAAAGATAATCTGTACATTCAACTTCTTATATAAGCAAGCTAAAACAATCTACAGTAGTGAAGTTACATAGTCAACATTTTTAATTATTCCATTTTTAAAACATGGAATATTCTAACAAGTAAAAGTTGAAAATGTAAAATGACTTAGATTATGCAAAGGGTATTTTTGGCATGTCCCTTTGGTTATCCCTGGTTTAAATGTTTAAAACAAAATTCACCATTACTAGATTACACATCTAGTTATATAAACTATTTTCAAAGAACATGTATACGTTCTATCCTGTCTAGTGCGCCTGTCCATTCTTGATAGAATCAAGTATATCGAAGATTTCAGTAACAAAGCCCCGTTTGTTGTAAAAATGAGAGTGATGATTTTGATCTATAAAATATAATTTGAAGTACAGTATATAAAAAAATTTCTGAGCTTAATCACAAACCGGGGACTATTTGAGCTATATTTTCAATTATAAAAATAATGGATTAAAAATACAACAAAAAGAATGTTAAAACCTAAAAATGTTAATGTTTGGTAATTTATTTTAATTCCTAAACTTAAAAATTAAAATAATTGATTAAAATTTTTAAATTAAGTGTTATTTGCTTTAAATTTATTTAGAAAATTGTATACTTGTGCTAAAGATAAATCCTTAACATTATTGGGAGTAGAGGCTGAGGTGCGGAGTTTTAAATTAGTCTATTTGTCCCTAAAAAATAGCCATAAGCTAAAGGAGTAATTGGAAGGGGAAGTGAAGGGATTTAAATTGAATAATTTGAACATATAATTATTCAAATGTTAATACTGTATGTGAGAAATGAAATGAATAAACGAATAAACAGAAAGATTTTTAAATAGTTTATTTTGAGTTTTTTGGAGCGAAGGATAAAAAACGACTGAAACGACTATTCACTTTGTCTGTCGTCGCAACGATTGATATCATTTTGGCTCCAATTCTAAAACATTTTTTGTTTTAAAAAAAAGAAAGCATTAATTCTTATGTGAAAACACTCGTATAATATCGAAAGAGAGAACTATACATATGTATTATAAGAGTCTCAAGAGATCTGAATTTAAATTTAGAATTACTTTCTATGACTTAATAAATAATTCAGAAATATATAGAAAAAGAGTTCGGAAAGGGATTTATCATTCGTCGGAAGAATAATAATCACTGAAAATACGAGTGAAAAAAACTCTGAAAATATTTTGACATATTTTTCAAAAGAAAAAACTTTTAAAATTTTTTCCCGATATTTAAAATGTTTGAAAACACATTTCTTAAACCGAGGAGTAATGACAGCATTTACTTAACACAAAAAATCAAATAATAAATTGTAATTACAATTATAAAAATCACTTAAACACTTGACTCATCAGTTAAATTAGAGTCAAATCAATTTAAAATTTTTCAACAAAAATGCAAAAGATTTCAGAGGACTAAAAAACACAACCGAAGGGTTGAAGTATCACTTGAATAATGACATCAGGGTTAAATAATTTCACATTATTTCGAATGTCATTTAATGAGTATAGTTTGAAAGAATTTCAATATTTTAAGTGCATGTTTAATTGGAGTAGCATTTTTGAAATCACAAGAAGGTAGTAAAAGCCAAGATACTCTTCTAAATGACTTCCTAATTTTTTTTTAAAAAAAATATCATGAATATCATCAATAATAAGATATTTTTTGATCCTCTAAACCATGGATGAGCAGAGAGGGGGTCAAGCCAGGAATAGTCCCTGGCAAAATTAGTAGTAAACATTATGTCTGACCGTAAATCACACAGATACCCCTAAACTTTGAGCAAAAAGTGGGAGAAAGCCAAAAAATGGGGAAAAACCGAAATACTCCCTGACATTTTCAAGCTTGCACATCCCTGCTTTAAACTCTTAGTCATTTTTGACTTTTGTGACTCGAAGGTAGAAATAGTATAAAAGAGGAATCGATTGATAATCAAATTGACAAAAAAGAAAACTTTAGCGGAATTCCGACGAATTAGCATAAAATGAAAAAAATGTTTTAAGTATTTTAATTTGAATTTATATACGAGTAATAAATTCCTAAAATAGCAGATATATCGGAGACCTAGAGATTCCTAAACGAGTGTCACAACAGTTAAGTAAAAAATACGATTTATATATATTATTTGTGCAAATTTTTTTCTGATTGATTCTTAACGAAGACTTTTAAGTTCCGACAAAAAAATCTAATAATTAATTACATTAATGAAAATTAAACTTTAAAATAGTATGCACTCTATGAGGAGAGGTAAAACTTGAGGGGCAGGACTAATGCCGGGCATACAATTTATTGTTAAGATAGAGGAGGATTATCTAATTTTTCAAATATAAGATTAATATATTTTTCAGTAATGAAAATTAAAAAAAATTAGAGAATTATTTTGTGAATGAACTCAAAAATTCAAGACTTAATTAGTTGCGAAATGAAATACAGTCTAATCCACTCTAACAGTGGTAAAGGGCTTTCAACTTATAGTGATTACAATTATTCAAGAATTGGTTTCAGACTGTAATGAAAAATTGCATTCCTTTAGAAATATATTTTTTGAATAATAGTTAATAATTATTTGAATTCGTGAATAACCACAACAAAAATAAAAATAAAATGTAAAAGAAGTATAAATATATATAAAAAACATCACAACAAGTGTATGAAATTGAGTTTCAAAATGTCTTTGGAGTCTAAAACATGTTTATATACTATAATAAGTTTACATGAATTACAATAGAGAATAAAGAAAAGTAAGAAAAATATTTTATATAAAAATAAAAATGAATTTTATTAGAAACTGAATTTATTTGTAATTTTGTTTTAAATGATCACGAATTTGAGAAGAATATAATTTTATTATAATGTTGTGTGGAATACAAGAAATCAAAGTAAAGTTCTGACACCTTTTGCTCTGTACTGACATAACTATCAAATTATGGACAGAGAAAACATTCAAATATCTCGTTTTTAAAATCAGGAAACACAAAGATATAGAGTTTAATAAAATAAACAAGCTACTATTTCTGTAAAAGTTTTTCATTTTTCTAAGGGTAGGTCAGGAGTCAATGATATTTGAAACATTTGAAAAAATGATCAAAATTCTTATTAAAAGCATATCATAGTTACTTATTATAACTTGATTATTACCATGCTTATCTTTTATTATTTATCATAAAAATAAAACCTATTGGAATGTTTAGTTTAAGGTGGACAGCTTTGTAAATGACCTCGAATTAGTTGTAAAATATTTAATTCTTTGTAAAATAAATTTAAATTGTCTGATAATAAAGAAATCTGAGAATTAAAATTATCCAGGTATTATCTAATCATCTAATCAATATACAATTGGCATTACATAATCTATGCTTTAATATGCATATAATTGTGTCAGATGTTATTATAAGGACACGACTTAACAATTATTGAAATTAAATGATTATTTTATGCATATATTTATAACTAAATTTGATTGTAATTCAAGTGCAATAATAATCAAATAAATATATAATAAGAATATAGAAACAGAGAAAATGATTGCCTGTTATTCACTGGTATTAGGTTTGAAGACCTGTTGCGCGCACTTTGAAGTGATTGAGCGCTTAAATTGAATGAATGATTGAATGAATATAATTGTAATGAATGAGCGACGAAACTACTTGTGCACTTTGCTAGTGGTATAGCAGTGATAATTATGAAGAATGTCATGTGCGAAGGGAAATGATTTGAATATAAAAATTCATACATAGAAAGCAGCGATTGATTGTCGATATTATAAATAAAATAATAGTCGAGTAGAATAGGAAATAGCATTTAGTTATAGTGTATATAAAGTTCAATAACTAATAAAAATAATAATAAATTACATTATAAGCTAATAGTTATTATGTCATTGAATAAGAATTCAATGTTAAACCGATTACAAACGTTACTGTATTAGCACTTAATTCATAAATAAATAAAATTCACAATTTTTTCTCAATTCACTCGAATTGCTTATTAACAACCAATCGCTTGATTTACTATTAATGAGTGTCTACTGTACTAAAGGATAAATTTAATACTCGACTGAAAGACTAGACTTGTATTCCTATGTAATAAAGGATTTACAGACTTATATATAGATATTGTCTGGGAATGTAATGGCAAGGGATGGCACAACTATACAGCTATATAGTCGAAGAGAAATATTGTAATTTTATGTTTTCAATCAATTGTCAATATTTGAGAAATTAATTTTCTGCGAATTTTTTCTCCTATTATTCCTTACTCTCGTGTGAAAAGAATAAAAGAGTTAAAAAACTAGTCAAACGAATAATAACTGGATATTTAGAATAATATTCAGTTTTTACACAATACCCAACTCTCACCATATAATCAGTGATGTGTTGAGATTTGAGGCAAAACCCTCTATCAATACATACCAACAATACACTATCGAAATATGAAAGATATCTAAATTAGAGTACCTAAAGTTGGTCTTGTTTCCTGTCTTGTCCCGTCTTGGTCTTGAACAGGACAGGACAAGATAATATATCTGTGAAACTTACCAGGACAGGACAGGAATCTGAAGTCACAATAAAACTAAATATAACTGTAAGTAATATTATTAAAATTCTTATATTAATGCCAACTATTCCTAACTTAATAAAGAATTTAATTTAAAAAAAATTGTTTATAATTTAAGACAAAAAAATGATTTTAAATAATTGTATTTCTAATTTAGTAATAATTGCGAATAAATGTAATAAAAAAAATCTCTAACAGATAAAAAACCGCAAATTCAGAAAATTTTTGTTTATGTGATAGGACAAGATGAAACTTTATCTTGTAATTGCAAGACAGGAATCAGTTCTGGTCATGTTTAGGTACTCTGATCTAAATTCTAATATTTAAAAAACTTTAATATTAATATATATACAGTATAAATATTAATAACTTACATAACTTATCACAAGAAATAATTTTTGACTAATTATTATTTTTAAAGAAATTAAATATTCTGAAAAGAAAAAGTTATAAAAACCAAATATAATTTGTGAAAATATTAGATAAGATTAAAAAAAATTTTATGTTTGGATGACTTAAATCCAAATTATATCTATTATCGAAATAATAATAATAATAATATCGATATAAAAAAAAGTTTATAAAAAACTATATATGAAAAACAATTTTTCCTATACATTGTGGAAAAAATTCTGTAAAACGGTATACAAAAAAAATAATCGCTTTTTTCTCTATAAATTAGTTATTCACATCGAAGCAATTTATTCCACATAAATAGTAACAAAAGTTATACAAAAACATTTTTTTGTAGAAAATAACTCGCTATATAAAACAGATTCTTCTAAAATCATCTGAAGTAGAGACCCTAAACACGACAATTCAGTCCTGTCCTGTCTTGTCCTGTTGAGATCTTATCCTGTCCTGTCCTGTCTTGCAATTAAAGACAAAGATTCGCAGTGTCCCGTCCCGTCCTTTCTTGCCAGGCCAAATAAACAAAATGGCTCTTATAATTTTTTAACAATCCAAATTTCATTAGATTTTAATCATGTATTAATGAAATCAAAGTAAGATCTAATAAATATCAAATGATTAACATCGATGGCATATTTTTTATTAATATTGGCCACAATACTAAGACAGGACAGGACAGGACAAAAAACAAGAATTTCTAATCTTGTCCAGTCTTGTCTTGGTAATTGTGACAAATATTTCGTCTTGTCCTGTTCCTGTATACGATTAAGACAGGAAACAAGACGAACTTTAGGTACTCTAATCTGAAGTCTGGTATTTTTGAAAAAAGGACTTTTGAAAAATCATAGGAACATAAAGAGGATTTCGAAAAGGATTTGTGCGAATTAAATACAACCATATATTGTATAATAACAACTATTAAGTTATATATTCATAGCAACTGTTTTTTAAAAAGTGAAATATATAATGAACTCAATTCTTATAATTAAAAAAATTAAAGAAAAAACAAAAAAACTTTAATTAAAATTCAAGAGATTTATGAATTTTAAATTTGAAAAATAAGACGCAAATAATTTTAATAGGGGTAAAATTTATATGGGTTAAATATAGAAATGCTGTTGTCACTATTATTGTCATAATAAATGGGAACGCGTCTTTTTTTTAATTGATTAAATTAATTAACATGGATTTTTTCCTATTAGAAAGAGATTTTGACGCACAAAACCAAACCAAAAAAACGTATTACTTTCTCTAATTTGTATATTAACTCTTTTGGTTAATAATAAATTAATTATCAATGAGAATGACATCAAATAGTCCTGATAAGCTTGACGCCAGACTATTTCGCAAAATACTTTGTTTCCTTTTGTATAAGACTATTCATTCATGTGATTGATTATAGAACGGATACATTAAATACAACAAATTTCAAAAAAATTCTTGAATTAATCCAGGCAAATTTGAATAAATTGTAACCTCGTTTAAATTTTCAGACAATCATAGAACCTATGAATTTTAGTATTGAATATGCATGTTGTTGGCATGATAGATTCAACATATATTCTGATTGCCTGAACTATTAAATATCTAAGAATAACCCTTACCCCTTGTTAGATAGCTTGCGCATCTCACGTTCTTTTTTCAATTCAATCTCACAAATGAGTATAACTGCAGATCAAAATATACTTGTAAGTTTAATAATTTAACTAAAAAATCCGTCGATTCTTACTAAACAAATAATATTTAACAAAAAAACGGCTAAAAATTCTATTATTCTTACATAACTTGAAGTCAATAAAAAAAATCCACTAATAGTCTATTGAAAAAGTAAAACAATTTAATAATAAAATTTAAATAAATTCCACATTAAAAAAAGTAAAAAAGCATAAACTCAAAAAACCAGTAAATTTTAAATTTTTTAAAATTAAACCTTTTTTTATAAACTTAATTAAAAGAAACTTATTGTGTAATCGTTCATCAATATATTATAACTTATATATATTTTTAAATAAAAAATATAAAAAAGGAGAAAATTATGTCAAGAATTAAACAAAATAAGAAATATAATTCATATAAACCAATTATAATATCAAACCACTATTATTAAACTTATTACAAAAAATAAAAATTAAATAAAATCTTATAAAAGCGAACAATTCTTTTATATAGTATTGTCTGTCGGTTTGAATTTTTTGTTAAAACATTCAACGATTACTTACATTTCCGCTGACGACAAGAACACGACTCTCCGAGACCTCAACGACTGACTATAGAGTATATCTATAAAAACCAGAGTAGAGTAGAGAGAGTGCAAAGACATTCATTCCATTGCCGATTGATATACAGTGTATGAGAAGTGAAACTATTGGAGAAAATGATTGGAAAAAATTTGTTTGAGCTGTTGTTGAACTGTACGGTGCATTGCATAAGAGTTTCTGTGCCTATGATAACACTTCTTATATGAGACACATGAGACCCATCAGTGAGAGAGTGTGTGAGTATCTGGAGTGGAGTCGGCAGTCGATCAGAGGAGGAGGACGTGTGACGACTGGCGAATACAACGGCTGAAAATATATAATATTAAACATGAATTAAATAAAAGGTATATTAAGATTGAGTACGAGTGAAGAGAATTATAGTAAAGTAGAGAAAAAATAATTGATTACACAATAGATTAATAGCTTATTATATGAGCTATAAATAGCACTTAAAAAAGATACAAATCATTAGAGCATAAGAATAGCAATGATTATGTGGTAATAAAGTGTTAGACACACAGAATAATATGCATCAAAACTGGAACATCAAAACTCATATCTAATTAATTACATTAAATATATTAAACAAAATCGGTTTAAAACTATTTAAACGAACAAAAAAAACATATTAATTACAGACATAACAAAAA
Organism: Liacarus xylariae; assembly: GCA_034693365.1. NCBI lineage: Eukaryota > Metazoa > Arthropoda > Arachnida > Sarcoptiformes > Liacaridae > Liacarus > Liacarus xylariae. The sequence continues at coordinate 9,136 of JAQFXN010001911.1, forward strand.
AGTCACTGAAAAAGGAGCAGACATTGAAAAAGAGAGACAGAGAGAGAATATATAATAGTTATAGTGTATATATAGAGAACGCAAATCACAACTCTATAATACGATATATCAGACAAACTCAAAGTATATTTTATATAATGAATGGTATTTTACTTTTTTCTCTTCACAGAGTATTCGAGTGTTGTTTTAGTTGCAGAACTGGCCGACGACTGACTGCCGCACAACAGACACGACGACTAACTGAATGATGAGAGCAAAACACCAAACGGTGTATTCAATGCACTCTAAAATAGTTTTTTTTATTCTATCTCTAAAAACCTAAACCCACTACAGCTCAGATACAGAGAGCTGTGAGAGAGCACACAGAACTAAGCAATAGAAACTGAACCGAACCAACGCATAGCACAGACACTATTTGACAACAACAGTAAAGAATCCGTCGGATAAAGTGCCAGTGACTGCACTAGACTGCCAGTGCGCACAACTAGAAAACCAGTTATTTAATAGTTAAATAGTGTATATGTCTGTGTGTATTAACTTTTGCTCTGTTCGCTTCACTTCCAGTCAATCCTATCTATAATATACTCACAAAAGAATAATAATAAAAAAGTTTTTATTTCATTATTTAATTATTATTCTTAACGCACTTTCCTTTCTATTAAAAAAATAGTTAAAAATAGATATTTTTATTATACTTTTTCTTGCTAAATATACAGGGGAAAAAATTGAATCTTATTTTTTTCTATTTTTGTAATTATATGACAAAACTTTTCTTTTCGCCAATATCTAGATTTCTATTTATTTTTCTTTCTCTTTCCTAAATATTTGACTAAATTGTAATCTCTATAATAGTATATAAATAGATATAATAAAAACTTTTTGAATTAGTTGTTAAGTAATAATAGATTATATAAACGAATTAATAATATTCATATAGTATTACAATTTATATGATGAGTGGGTTTATTACAAATGAGCCTCGACTGTAGGAATATCTATAACTCCTCTATGAAATGTAATGGTTTTTGAGTTTACATCAGAAACACAGATAAGAGGGAAGAGAAGTGAATAAAATGAAAACTATTTTTTTTATATGTGTGTAATAAAGATATTAAATATACAGTATATACAGTACAATATATTCTTACAGCATATACAGCACATACACATATGGAGCGCCTAATAGAGTATATATAATGCATTTCAAGCCAGTTATAGGTTTGATGATCGCCAATAATACTTATATATTATATATTTTAAGTTTCATTGAATATTTAATACACAGACAGAAATTCAATTTTCTCAAATATATTCAGCGCTAATATATCATAAGTTTTCTCTGAATTTTATAAAATTTTATTGACTCTAATATTCAGTTTATCGCTGATTAGTTTCAGAAAGAATTTTTATTTTTTATGAACTTATTATTTATGCTATAAATATATCGTTTTGTCTAAAAAATATTTAAGGAATTCTATCAATATTTCAAAACTAGATTATGAATTAGTATTTTTTTGTATTTTTGTTTTAAGCAAATTATTTATTAAATTCTTCAAAAAAAAAAATTATTTTTTACTAAAAATATTTGAATTATTTCAATCATTTTGAATCATAAAATTTTTTACATTCTTATAATTTTTAGAATAATTTTATTCAAACAAATGTAAACTATTGTATGGTTTAAAGTTTAAACAGACAAACAAAAACATGATTCAAAAATCTAACATAAAATTAAATTTAATTAACATTAAAAGAGATATTTTTGAGGTTTTGTATGAAAAAAAAAGTTTAATCACTTAGAAATTCATAAACAGTATTGAATTCTTTAATGGAAAATAAGATCTTATCGTTTGACAAAACAAATTATACTTCAAATCAGTTTTTCGAAAGCATTAGCAAAGATGTTGTAAAGAATTTTTATCTTTCTTTTGAATATTTCCAGAAATTCTTAAACAGAAAATAATAAAATTTATAAAAATTTTCTAACTTTTTATTACCGGTACTTTAAATGAGAAAAATTATAACAACAAAAAAATAATATTCAATAGAAAAAAATAATACAAAGTATTGTTTAACAAACTAAATAAAAATTGAGATAAACTTAATATATTGTAAAATCTAGTAATTAATAGAAAACAAAAGAATTTTTAGATAAGAAAGAAGTTCATATAAACTCTAAATAATTACTTTGGGTATTAATTAAGTATTTTGGGAAAATTTTAAAACCAAAATACTCTTTCAATTAAGAGAATTTTTTTTATAAATATAACCGAAAATTAGTTTTTCAAAACATTACGAAATTGATATATAAAGTGAAGCAACAAATATCACCAATACTAAGCATACAATTAAAAATTACTTTAAAGGTTAAAATAAACTTATCTTTTCTTATGGCAAACACAGCCCCCTTTTAGAGCCCTGAACTTCAGGCCCCGAAGGCTATATTGCATAAGTGTTCTCGTATTGTGTGCCATATTCTACACAACAATTGGTCAGTGGATTAAACAGTACAACAGATTTTCAAGTGAGAGACACAGAGAAAGAGCAACATTTGTTAAAGAACTTTAAGTGAATTGTTTATTAAGTTAGTTATAAGAATAAACTTAATGCACACTACAAAAGGACAGGTATTCAATAGTTTTTATATAAAAATAATAATAGTCTCTCTCTCTCTCTCTCTCCCGCTCTCTCGCGACTCAAAATGAATGATAAAAGTTAGAGTCGAGACAATTATCATTATTTTTGTGTTCAATTCAGTTGACGATTATTTTACACGCGATTCGAATCTTAAATAGGTTTTTCATTTTATTCTTTCTTTTTTTCTTCATTTCATTTTATATTTTTTCAAAAATTAATAAATTATATTATATTTGAAAAGAGAGTCAGAAAAAGTTTTCACTACCAAATTATGTCATCACTGAGTGAATGAGCGACTAATATATGAAACAAAATAACTCCAAACAAGAATTAAAGATAAAGTAAATAATTTCTTCTTATTCTTTCTTCATTTTTTTAGGTTAAATAGGAAAAGTAGTATAAAACTGCAATATAAGTACAAAGGGATACACTGGTATCACCAATTTTGTGAACATACTGAATATGGAACAAAATGTTCAAATCAGAATCGACCTGTGCTAGTCATAAGCATTAAGCTATGGCTTACTAATGTTGTCGATTCTCATTTTATGGATAACAGTTACATATATTTTTTCTTGATATAATATAATTTTTTCATAAAACAAATGATAGTTCTTTTCTGAATAATATAATGAAATGAAATTATAAAATAGTATTAGGAAAACGAAAGAGAGGGGAAAAATATGTGAGACAATTGACGAAATGATCCCTCGAATAATCGTGTTTTTTTAAATAATAAAAGTTGAGCATAGCTTAATTTTGTTCTCTCTTTCTAATAGACTTTTAATACACATTTTTCAGTAATATTACTATTGACTTATGAAAAGATAATTTTCAAATAAAGAAAACTATTTTCTCGTTTCAATATTTATTTAACAGTACTGTATATTATGTGAAAAGCTATCATTAAGAAAAAACTTTAATTCTCTCACAAAAATCAATATAAAAACTTTTTTTCTGAATTCACATTTGGAAATAAAAAGTTTTCAAATTATGAGAACTTTTTTTCCTTCTCGGCTCAATTTTACAAATCGATTTGCGCACAACAATTATAATATCGAACCACACATTTACATACGATTATATGCGAATAAAAAGTGAAAAATCATTTTGAATTGTCAATTTTTTGAGTGCAATGACAATATAGAGAATATAGGGACAGAAAATTGATTGGACCTATCATTAGTTATACTAATTCTCTGCACGAGTGCTGATAATTATTATAATAATAACTTTTTTTCCACTTTCTATGACTGTAATTAAAACTATAATTAATTATTCTCTTATTTTTCTGGAAAACAAGCGATGAAAGGGTTGAGTGTTTTGTTGAATAAAATCACAAAAATTGTGTATATCTTTCAAATCGAGAAAAATAATTTTAAAAAAATAAAATCAAAAAAAGAGAGTAAAGTTTTTTTTTATTGATAAGAGATCTTTTTTTAGTATAATATATGTTTAAATTATTTAATTCCTAAATATAGTACAGTATCTAAAAAACAATTATATATAAAAACGAAAGTTTTTTTTATATAAAGCCTATGAAATCGAGTTTTTTATTACTCGAATAACAGATGAAAAAAATTTAGACAATTATTTTGTGGATTTGATTAAAGAGTTGCATATTTCACAGTCAATTATATCAATAGCACAGAAGAACAGGTGTTTTACACACACAACGGAACGGTACTATTGATTAGTATATATATGATAGAGAAATATCATAAAAAATAAAAAGCTTAAGAGAGAAATAGATTTTTAATTAATATTTTTGACATTTCATTGGATATACAGTAATGTAATAAAAAATAAAAACAAGTGAACGAACTGTAGGAAAGGTTTTTCTACAAATATAGGGATAACTTGTGTTTTGGGGCTCACTTTGCTCTTGATATTAATCTTCTATACATTTATTAATTGAGTTTCTAGAATATTGAGTTTTTGGTACAGTTCTATATTGTTATAGAATACTTTTTATAATAGTTCATTTTAAGCATAGAATAATTGAATGACAGGCATCAAAAACAACACATAATAATTTTTCTGTGTTTGCAATTAAAGCCTTTTTCACTGATATTATTTTGTCTAT
>JAQFXN010001912.1:0-13858 GCA_034693365.1 Liacarus xylariae
ACTTTAGTTAATTCAAATATATTTGAAATCGACTTATCCTAACCGCTCTAAACTATATGCCCTACAGATTACTTCTGAGGTAATGAGGTGAAGTACAGAAAACTAGAAATATGAGTTGCTTTGCTTCGGGCTTGGTATTGCCGTGCTCTTTTGAGAGTTATTAGTTGAGACAAATCAGTCTAAGAGTTATTGAGTAGGATAGTAATTTGAGATTTTAATAAAGAGGCAGAGATATCACAGCAATAGAAGATCCAGAAGACGGTTCTGGTTCCGCCGAGAGACAGAAATAGATGTTCACTAAAGACGTGACACCAATAATTCCCCCATATTCATCACGTGCTACATATTCTGGGGTCAACTAAAGAAGGCTGGGCGGAAAGGAATACGGTTTTACCGAAGTCGTCAGCTGGAACAGGAGGTCCTCAACATCACCGAAGAGAGACCGAGAACAAGAGCAGAGCCAACTCAAGAGAATATAATAAACAAGTTAGTCCATTTCGAATATTTTACACAGTATAAAGCCTTAAGCTCTATACTTATAAGACACGAACTCACTACCATTGTTAGAGACCGAGATAGTCCACTCATGGTTGACTGGCAGAGATTACAGAAGGAGCCATTTGCCTTTAAATTCTTAAGCTGTAACTTGAGTGACTCAATCTACATAAGTAGCAGACAAGCGGACAATAAGATAATTGAGAAGGCGAGTAGAACCGAGCGCTACTTATCGGTTCCGAAGAGCTACTCCCGAGTTGGACTGGTGGTCCGAAGAGGCGATCGAATACTCGTCAAGATTGGTAAAGGGCGAAAGGTCCTCCTGTGGCTGGTTAGCAAACATAAGAAGCCTTTCAGAGCCTTATCGTCGGCACAGTACCACTTAACATAACTAAACATGCCGTAGTTGGACGGGTGGACCAAAGGAACATTTGGAAGTGGACATCCAGGAGCGTAAAACGTCTCAATATAGTCATTCGTAGAAAGATATTATACAGTCTTACATCTCTATCTTAAGCCCTCTGTAATTTGAAAACCTCTAGATGTTGAACAAAATTTTGAGACCCGATTCGTTACTATTTAAGTCATGCTAACGAACTTCTCGATCTTGAAAACCTTTATAATCTGAAACTTGAACAGCATTTGCTGAGCCCAATAGCATAAAATGAACCTCTATATCTTAAAAATTACATCAATAAAACATTAATAAAAATGATAAAAGTTTTTAAATATTAAATAAAATATCCTACATCTATTTCTATAGACTTTAAATTATGTATTTTCTTATTCGTATAAAAATTTATAAATATTGCTAGAATTTTGAAAACCCCAAAATCTCATAGAAAACCCGCGGATTAATAAATCATTCATTAGATTTTGCGATATATTTTATGTAATGATCATTATTCATGGGGTGCGGGTGCGAGTGTTAAATTCAAGTTATTTTTTATTCAGAAAAATAAAATTCTATAATGATGCCCGTTATATACATTATTTTAGAACACCATTATTGTTCATATTATTTTAAATCATAAATCATTTTCTGATAAATTAATTTAAGTGACAATGTATCTATCCATAATAAGTGTTTAATTTATAAAATACAAATGACAAATCAATTAAATATCTGATATTAACTAAATAGCTGCCTGAGGAACAGCGGAGAATAGTGTCAAACTAAAAAATATTACCTTTAATTTAAGAAACCAAGCTTTTATTCTGCAAAATTTTCAAATCATAAGGTTATTGTTGCTATACAACATTTATGTAAACATTGAATATTCAATGAATAGTTTTATCTTGTATTAATTGGTTAATATGCGAGTATTTAAAACACTCATGCTTCTTATCAATTTAAATTTAGGGTATGTTAATTACAAAATTTTTTTGAACCTCTCTATCTTGAACAAATTCCTAAGTCTCAACCGTGTTCAAGATCGAGAGAAAAGACTGAATCATTATTTTTGAATTATTTGATATTAGTTTTAAACTTTCAGTTAAAGATTAATCTAATATAAAGCTCAGAGCTAATGAGTAAGAATCAAGCATTTGTCCGTCAAGTTTAAAGTGATTCTCCACTGTATCTTAAAGCTGAATTAGATTTAAATAAATCCAATGTATTTTATGAAATTAATTGCCCTCAATAATAAATGGCTACGGTGTTAATTTTCAGGTTGTTTAAATAGATTTTTTAAATGTCCAAAAGTTAGTTATCAAGTTTAATTTATATACAAATAGAGTGATTTTCAAAGATGAGTTGAGTTTAAATAATAGCCGAGCATTAATAGGATTAAAACGAAATGATATTTGAATTAATTTTTTTATACAGTACAATCATAATTCTAATTGCAGTACTATTGGTTATCAAACAAGTGAGTGAGAGAATGTAAAGTTTTCTTTCTATTAAAGCTTTAAAGAGAGAAGAAACTGTATTAGTAATAAGTGTTCTCATCTATTAGTCCAGTAAGAAATTAATTGATAAAACTTTGATAAAAATAATTTCAAATAAAATGCATAAAAGTTTATTAAAAATAAATCGCTTTTATTAAAATCTAACTCACAATTTGTATTAAAAAATTAATTTTATATTTCTTATCGATTACTAAATATCATTATTGAATACAGTTTCTTCTCTCTTTAAAGCTTTAATAGAAAGAATACTTTACATTCTCGCACTCACTTGTCTGATAACCAATAGTACTAGATCTTATAGAATTTAATAGAAATACAAGGTAATAATAAAATAATAGCAAATGCTTTCATTATTTTCTGTAACAATTTTTACATTAAATACAAGGAAATATTGTAATTTATTGAAAAATAAACAATGAATTCATTAACATTAAAACAAAATTCCCTTTCTTTCACAAAATTGTACATTCATTTGAATTAAAACAATGATTATGCGTCAATTAAATTGCATATAAATACTACAAAAAGGAAAGTATTTTTAAAATTTATTTCTCAATTAGAGATCGGACTTTTGTATTACAGAATAAATTGCAGAATCAATGTTATAGAGCAATACATATCAGATTAGTAATGTTTATTAAATGAATCGATTATAGAAATGATATTTTCATTACTTTGTGCTCTCAGTTCTATAGCACTGATTCTGTAGTGCAATAGCAGGGATTTTCAGAGGGGGGGGGCTAGCCCGGAATACCCCCTGGCAAAATATTGGTTAACATTAGACTATGAGTAAAAAGTGAGAAAAATAGGAAGTAAGCCAAAATACCCCCTCCTCCTGACATTTTCAAGTCTGCACATCCCTGGTAAATAGGTCAATTATTTTTAAATTGTTAATTTTTCAATATCCTCACTCATACCTCTTGAGGCAATTCACTAACCCTTCAAAACTCTCCTTCTAATTTCACACAAGAAAATATCCTGCACTCTTTCTTTGGGTCACATTCTTAGTTTAAAAATGAATTAATGTACTAAACAACTAATTACTATTTGATAATAATTTATAAAATAATGATATAAATCAAATGAACTAAGATTTTGTATAAAATATGCGTATAAGCTATAGGAAATAGCCATATCTGGTTTGGCCATTTTGGCCATAATGTGAGGAGTATTTTGATTGTTTCTCATTTCAGAGGCAGTTTAACTATCTCTGAGTTTAATTAACAATTTTATCGAATAAATGATGCGAAAGTAAATAATTAATCGACGGTCTCTTCGATGGTTTCCTCGACAGACATTTCACAATAATTTCTTTCCATTCGTTGCAAAAATTTTCTGAAAACTTCACAACTGTTTCATTATTAAGAATCTGTTCTTCCGTTTCAAACGGAATATTACCAGAAATCAGTTCATACAATAGTACGCCTAAAGACCATACAGTTTGTGATTCGCCATAATATAACCGATAGCGCAGATATTCTGGCGGACAGTATAGTGTTGTGCCTCTTAAATGTTCCGATAGTATATCGTTTAGATACCCACCCGACCCAAAGTCAATCAGCTTTATAACAAAATTGTCTCTATCTATGAGAATATTCTCGGGTTTAATATCTCTGTGAATGACTCCAACTTTGAGACAATCGTTAACCGTTTGTAAGATTTGTCTGAATATAATTCGTGTTTCGATATAATTAAAGACAATATATTTGTGTTTTTTGAATTCATATAAATCCAGTGATGATTCAGGCCTTTCCATAATCAATAGAAAACAAGACTGAGTTTCGAACCAATCCAACAGTTTTATTACACCAGATATTGATCGCAAATTCTCCAAAAGATATATTTCAGTCGGAATTCTTGAATCGTTTGAATCTAATACTCGCCAATCAATCACTTTCTTCTTGTAAACCTGTTTGATGGCCACAGACATACGATCACTGAACCGAAATCCAGAGTAGACACAACCAGTAGCTCCTGTGCCTATAACTCGACAGATATTATAAATTTGTCTGAACTCATTCATATCAATCACATTCTTAAGTCTTTTTTTAAGCATTTTATTTGAAGTCATTTATTTAAAAGTTTTTGATTAAAACAAAATCATCAAAATTTCACATTTAACTAACTATTTATTTTCTGTAAATGAAAAAATTAAAATTACAAAAATTATTCTTTTCTAATCTTTTATATAATATAGCCTTTGATTATTTGATTGAATACAACTACTGTACAGTAAATGAATGTTAATGAATAGACACTTATTCAGTCTGAAGGAAACCTCTGAAACATTTTTTAATGAGATTTTTTTCTTTTATTTTACATTTTTTTCCATTTAATTGCCACTATAGTGATGACCAGAGTTATTTAAGTTGACATGTACTTTTTTTGAGGAAGAATTTAAAGTCTTATCTATTATTATAATCAGATTTTTGCGCAACAATAAAAGAGCTTGTTGGTTTATTTCTCAGTACTATTAACAGAAAGTTGGTGTATGGATCTCCATATGCAGGAAAAATATATACTTGTAATTTGACTCATTGTGGTAGAACTTATGTTTCCTACCAATGGAGACCCATACACCAACTTTCTCCGGATAGTATTTCACAGTCAATGGATTTTTTATATGCTGAATAAACCCCCGGTCAAAACTTCTACAGTTACCTCATTCTTGATGTGTCTTTATTTAAACTCACTTTATTATAGAAACAATGACAGCATAGAAATTATACAATTAGGAAAAGTAGTTAATCACCTAGGTTATTTATTATTCTTAATGCATATTTTTAAATATTTAATTATTTTTTAATTGTTTAACTGATATAGTGATAGAATTTATATTCCTATGAAATGATTTTTTAATTTTTATATAATCGCAGATAATTTTAAATTTCCTGATAACTATTCTTTAAGTATTGTTTGTTTTTCTTAAGTTTAACTCTTTGTTCTGTTCATTTCGCAAAATATGATTCGACTCTAATTATTTTACTTGAAATGATATCTATTAAAAAAGTTAATAATAGGCTCAGAAAGTATTTCTCTCGAATGCTCTCACTTTTGGAATTCCCATATAATCACTATTACTTTTAAACTATTCATAGCCTTGAATATCAATAGTTTGGTCAATGTTTTATCTTTAAAAAAAGACATTGAGATTAGAGATCGGATTTTTAGTTTTTTACGTATTTTATCGGTTTTTTAAAATAAATTGAAAGTTTTACATTATATATACGAATCAAGACTTATGTTGAATCTAATAGAAAATTAAATAATCTTTAATTTCAATTTTATTCGTATGTTTATTATTTCTATTTGTATTTAATATTTAAATTTTCGGAATTAATTAAGAATAAGATTCGGATGCAAAAAGTTAAGCAGCGTCGAGGAAGGTTAGTACTGAGTGTTGAGACCATAGGGTAACGTATCGCTCCAGACAAAAAAATATCAGTCTGTTCTCCTTGAGGTAGAGTGCCGTCAAAAGTCAAAATTAAGTTCATGACAGACGGATAAGTCAGTGGATTTGCGCCCCACTAATAAGTGACATAAAACTCCCTCTAAATAAATTATATAAAAAGTAAAAATATGAGACGAGTTCTATCGATTTATATAAAACAGTCTTGTATTGAAAATCAGCTTCGCTGAATACTTGGCTGTATAAATAAAATTGATTTGATATATTTGAAGATTCGGATGTGTATATCGAATTAAGTTTGTGAAAATTTAAAAACCTAAGGACGAATATGTAACTCGTAAACAGCTTAGGAGTCCATGAAAAAGACATTACAATCATTTATGTTATCTTGATCTGGAATCGTTTAGAAAAAACTTACAGAATCAGGTTGATCAAAGAAAATTTTTATCAAGAAATTAACCAAAGTATACTGTTTTTAACATTATTTGCCCAGATATGATTCAGTTTTGACAAATTTTACGTTATAAAATATATTCAGTATATAACGAATTTACATAGTTGCAGTATTAAAATTAATTTTTCTACAGCATTTCCAGCAAAAAAAACCATAACTAATTGAGATTCATTCTTAACTTCTAGTAATTATTCAGAGTCTTCTAATATAAATAATCATTTATTCGATATCTACTTATTCGATAACAAAAGTATTTGTAAATCTAAATATAGAATTTTAAACTCGACAGGACCGGTGTACTGGATACTTTATTACAGGAAAGAGTGGGTTTTTAAACTATTGTAGGCGAGGTTTTTTGCAAATGATTAAAAAGTAAGATAAGATTAAGGTAAGATTTAAATTAAATACAATATAAAATAGAAACCTATGACTGACTATTTGGGAAATAATAGACTTATTTAAAACATTAGGTTATTAAACCATTTCATTAAATGAGGAAACTTTAACTTTATTTTAGCATTATCAGTTGCGAAATACAATACTGCAATTAATTTGAAATAATATTTTAGAATTTTATATTTATTAATTTGGCGAGTTTCTAATTATATTCTAATAATTTATTATTATATAATATCTAATTATATTCTAGTATTCATTAATCATAAAAATGCTGCTTATTTAAAAACATGAAAATAGTAGAAAGTAAAATTGTGGAACAAGAATTTTTAAAACAATCTCTATTAATAGAAATATGATTAACAACTTTAGCATAAAATTACTGTAACATAAAATCTTTTCATTGTTTGATATTATTAAATCATAGCTAATAATAAAGGTTTAAGTTTATTTCCAAACGACCAGGGTTTTTTTTCAAAATATATCTCGAGTCCAAAATAGCTTATATTTTTCTTACCTATGATTTTTAAAGAAAAACAAAATCCAAACAAAAAAATCTTTACGGCAATTGATATGCAAAAAGTCTTGAATTAATATATTTTTAATGAAAATATTGTGTGAATCACATATTAATTAAGTGATAATACAAGTTATTAATTAAAACTTTTATCCCTTGAATACTAAGTAATTTTCAAATCATATCAATTAATTGAATCATAAATCTTGAATAAGAAGAAAGTTTATTACAGAATTAGTGATTTAATGTGTTTATAAATTCAAAACTATCTCATTTAACAAATACTTTAAACTATTGATTATGTAATAATGAAATGATATCAAAAGTATAGAAATAATTTGTTTTCAAACAATCTAATACTAATTATAATAATTAAATCAAACTTAACTTTTAAAGACATCATTCATTTTGATAGTTTAAAAATATTTCAAAAAAATAATTCATTAAATGTCAAAGACTCTCTTTTCTAAATAGAATCCATTATCTTTATCGATGATTTTGTGTACAAAAAAAAGTGTTGTCTAACAAACAGACTTTAGAAATGTTGTGGATATTTGAATATATTTTTTAGATATATTTTTTACTAAAATATTAGACAATTTTTTTAAGCGACTGAAAAGGTGTTTAGATTTAAATCTGAAGGAAATTTTTGAGAAATGTCGCCGAATTATTCAAATTATGATTATTTTTTCTATTCGATTACCAAGCTCAGCAAGTTTATTTCATATAAGCCGACTGTGAAAGTCATGGCCAGTCAGATGAAGAATTTTTATATAAATAAAGCAAAATTCTGTACAAGAATTCAGTTCTCAAATTCATAAAGACTTTTAAGTTCTTAGAGAAAAATAAAGACAAAATATTCTTAAAAATGAAATTTTTGGTAAGATTTTGTTCATTATTAAACTTTTATTATATCAACAATTTTATCGATTTCTACAACAAATTATTTTATGTTTTTATTTCTCTACTTTAGGTTGTGATCGCTTTATTCGCTATAATTGCGGGCGCTTATGCTGTTCCTTATGGTTTACCCCTTGCCTACAGCACACCAATTGTTTCACAACCATTGCTCTATAAGCAGCCATTGGTTTCTTCACTGGCCATTCCATCCTATGGTTACAGACCGTTAATTAGCAGTTATGGTGGATATGGCGGTTATGGCTATAATAAAGTAATACAGCCTATCGGCGGACTGTATGGCCAAAAGATTCTCTGGTAAAATCTCGTTATTCATGAATTCCTTATAAATGAAGAAAATTTTGTTAAGAATCGATCTATAATTTTAATTCAACCGGTAATGCAATGCAACGCATCTTTACTGTAATGTCAAAATTTATTTTTGTTAATTAAAAATAAAAACTGTTTTATTTTGCAAATTTTACTTTTTTAAAATTTATTATAAATTGTCAATAATATAGCATTGAATTTATTGAACTGATCAAGAGAATCTTATAGAATAATTTTTAATGATCGGTTGAATTTACTTTTTAAAACTTTTTCTAACTTTCAGTTAAAGAAGTTTTTAGTTCTCCTATAGAAAAATTCAGATTAAATTCATTGGTTTAGTAAATATTCTAAATTCATTCACAATATATGCCTACCGTTCATATTTATGCCCATTTTAAAAAGACTTTTAAAATGTTCAATAGGTGACCATTTAGTTATCAAGTTTAATTAATCCACAAATAGTGAATTGAATTTGATGATTAGTAGAGTATTAGAAGAAATTGAAGGAATTTGAGATCTTTGAAAATATATAATTATTATTTCTATACAAATATAATTAAGCCAAAATGTAAGTTCCAGCATCCCTACTAGTTTTTGCCCTCAAATAATCAGAACAGTTAATGATAGACTAGTTTTAAAATGAACTCCATTCACATAGTCTATCATAGTTTATAATTAGTTTTGAGATTATCTTAATGTAAACAAAACAGTACTTTTCTACAAACTAATAATAGCGTTTAATATCAAGTTTATGCTTAAATATGTGCTCAATAGTAAAGCATAAAAGGTTACGAATTATTTAAGATTAATAGCACAAATATGCAGTTCATATATTTAATTTACATCATTGCCGGTTGATCTCTGCATTCACTGTATATTTATTCTATTAATCTTAAATAATTCGCAACCTTTTATGCTTTACTATTGAACACATATTTAAGCATAAACTTTATATTAAAAGGTATTATCAGTTTGTTTGTTTAACCAACAAAAATATTCGACAGAACAGAAAACATAAATAACGAAAAACACTGTTTTATTTACATTAAGAAAATCTCAAAACAATTATAAACTACGATAGACTATGTGAATGGAGTTCATTTTAAAACTAGTCTATCATTGGCTGTTCTGATTATTTGAGGGCAAAAACTAGTAGGGATGCTGGAATTTACATTTTGGCTTAATTATACAGAAATATTTTATAAAAATAAATTACTTGATTTAAAGTCATCAAACCATATAACCACAATATCCCCTGTATCGAAAATTCTCAGAATATCCCCTAACTTTTTGAGTAAAAGACAAATTTTTATCTACCTCCCCCCTTTCGCTTTTTTTGATTTAACAATTCCTCAAAATACACCTCCTGACTACCATGACTACCCCTTTTTAAAGTCTTATTATTATATTTTTACATCATACCAGTTTCATATTACCTTTAGTACAGAGTATTTGATTGAATGAAACAAAAATTAAAAAAAGATTTGCTTATTTAAAATTTTTGAATAATCCATGTTATGTTTGACCTGAGCAGCTTGCATGAGTTCATTTTTAGAACATATTCAGTTTATTTCTATATTATCTATTTTTGTAATATAATATTAGATTCACTTTATTTTATATTAAATAAAATATTGGATTAATTTTTGTGTCAAATAATTCTCGTTGAATAACATTTTTACACTTGAATTAAGGACTTTCTCTATCAAACTTAATGGTTATCTTATATTTGGTTTGTGAGCTCTTGTGTAATGCATTTCAAGTGTATGAAAGCATATTTGCGATAATAGTTTGTCGAACAACTATTGAAAGCACGTCTCAAAAAATTTAAAGGAAATACATTTGTACTCTTCTGTCTGCTATCGAATTACAAGTACTTTGCAATAGGGTATCCGACAAATGATCGCAGCAAAAACATCTCTGACACAAAACATCACGAGCATAACATAAAAATATTTAAAATAAAGCATTTAATAATAGTAAATAGCTAATTAAAAAAATTTCTAAATATACTGTATGACAAATGATTTGAAAGATAAAATTATGAATCATCAATTGCCATCATCTATTGCAATTTGCTAAGGCTCCTAGTAGTATTAATCGATAATTATTGATATAAACATACTGTATATTTCGAGATTTGATTAATTAGTCAATTACTATAATTCATTATCTTAAA
The DNA here is from genome assembly GCA_034693365.1 of Liacarus xylariae. Taxonomy (NCBI): domain Eukaryota; kingdom Metazoa; phylum Arthropoda; class Arachnida; order Sarcoptiformes; family Liacaridae; genus Liacarus; species Liacarus xylariae. The sequence goes on from JAQFXN010001912.1 coordinate 10,589, forward strand.
TAGTGTCATATCCGAATTTTATGTTTTGATCGTCATACTTTGACCCTGCAATTTTTTGATCGCAATGTCATGTCTGTGATGTTTTGTCCGGGAGCCTTGCAATAATAAGTTGCAAACTAATAGAAAAATCTCAATTTTGTCACTCAATCAAAACAAGCACTACTTTAAGACACAAAATAAGTAATGTTTTGTATTCTCTCTCCTCCTCCCCTCTCCGATGTTCAACTGAATTCTTCGAAAAATCAATTTTACTACAGAATCATAAATGCATAAGAAGATGAATATATCCTTGAATAGTTAAATAAAATTTTTAGAATAATGTTTTTTAATCTTTCAATGAAATTTGATAATGTTTTTAACCACCCCTATGAATATAAACTCGTTACAATTTATTTCTGCACAGCTAATAGAATATCTTTTAGTGTATTGGCTTAATGTTATTATATTTGACTATCAATGACCGAAAGCTTAATCTCTATATCAAATAATTTGAAAATTTTTTTTTTATAAAGAGTTTCTATGAATGACTCAGTTATAACTGCAAACTATCATTTAATTGTAGTTATTCACAGATTATTCAAATATAAAATCATTAGAGCCAATATACTAAGAGGTTGTATACTATGTGTGCAGAAATAAATTGTAAAGAGTTTATATAAAAGCCTAAAATAATATTGCAATGTCCTTCCCTTAAAATCTTTCAAAATTTCAAAAATTTCCATTACATGACAGTACTTATGATCTCTACTTATGAGAAATGGCGTGATTTTCCATAAATAAATAAGGTCACAAATTGGTCGGATTGGGTGGAAATTGTCGTTCTGCGACCGTTTTGTTTTTTGTTAGTGTCTCAAATTTTGGGATTCCGCTATACCAGCACAAGACTCGAAAAGCATTCCTGTCAATTTAAACTTTGGGCATCACTGTGTATGTCATGGGTCTTAATATAGAAGCAGTTATTTATTCAATAATTTCAAATAATCTGTATATATTGGGAATAAGTGGTATCTTCTGATATCACTTTAAAATGAACGACAATTGTTAGCATTTTATTTGAAAATTGAAAAATATTTCAATTCTATTCAAATCTTATTTAAGATACTTTTTATTAATGAGATTGAATTCAATAGTTTGAAAATCTAAAAAAAACTATAAGATATCAGAAAAATATACTGTATTTTTTAAGAATCTTTATCCTGAGCTATTATTTTTAATGATTTCTTAACTAATAAGAGTACATAAAACTAATGAATGTGTTCTATCATTCGATCAAAATTTCTTTATTCTCTCACAATTGTATGGAAAGAATTTTGAAGATTTTAAAGCCAATAGTTTTATTGACCGAAATCACAGAATTTTAGTCTATACTAGAAATGGAAAAGTAGTGTTCGATTTTAAGCAAATATTACCGAAATTTTGATGTAAAATTACAAATAATTATCTAAAACCTAATTAGTTACAAGCTTGAATTTGCTCTCTCTAAACCTTATGACCACGAAAACTCGAAAATTTTAGGTCCAGACATATATTATAGATATTAGCTCTCCATCTAGATGAATAACCATGGCTTTCAATATAGGATCCTAAGGGATTGATGCAATACATGGCATTACGCATTAAAGTACTATACGCTTGAAATACAAGTTAAGTTGAAATAAAAATTACTCATGCATTGGAATAGTCATGAAGTCAAAGCATTAGAAAATCATGGAATATGACGTGAATTCATATTAAAATGTTGATCGCACTGCTTTCAGATGAATTAGATGGATTAGATAGATGGATATGTAAGCGTTTGAACTGAACCCCTCCTTCCCTTTCTATCATAATTCTTATTCATTCAAAATAAATGTTCATTTATTGTAATTACACTAATTATTAATTAATTATTTATGTTTTGTTTGTATTGACTCGCAGGGAGGGAGGAGGAGGGAGGGGAGAGAGAACACTTTTGGTAAGCACCTTGTGTTCCAGCTGGTTTATTTTTCATCAGGGATGTTCAAGGTCCAAAAGGTTAGGGGGTATTTTTTGACAAGAACCTAGAGGATCTAGGCGAGAGCAAATGGCGGATTTTTTCAATTTTGGCCTAGGGGGTTAAAACAAGTTCATTTTTAGCTACTGTATGTATCAAAGACATTTTAAATGATCAAATTGAGTTAGTTTATGATGTTTTTTAATATAATTAGAACTAGTTTAATTATGAGATTTTTAATAGAAAAAACCTCAATAAAACACTGAGATAATGCTCAAGATAACTTATACAAAACTCATTATAAAATAGTGAAATACTACTAATTTTTGATAAATTTTACACAAAATTTTATAAACGGTGCTTTCGTCTTCAGCGACGGATTCTTCTCAGGAATAAGTACTATGAGTAGAACGAAGAACCTATAAGGGCCGAAACGCTAGGAGGGTATTCCAGGCTAAACCTCCCATTTGAACATCCCTGAGTTGTCATTAAAGAACAGGGCATTGACATTATTTTTAAAAATCTCAACATATTTGGTGTTCTCAGCTGTAAATAAATTGTTACTGTAATTATGTAACCCTGCACAGATATTGACACCCGTGAATGCAGAACATCAATAGTCTAAGGGTATTCTGTGAGATTCTTGGATAAGAGTGCATAAGTGCATTATATCATCATTTTAGCGATTCTGTCAGGGCATCCAGGAATTGTATTGAAAAATCTATATATTATCACATAATTTAGGAGATTTTAGGAAGAATTCAACAGAATTTTTATATATTTTAGTCTGCTTGTACAAAATATTGTGGACAGTTGACAAAGATTTGTTCTCATTTAATGAAGTATTTGGGCTAACGATTATGTTAACTATTAGAACTGAAAGACACGCTTTCGAAAAATTTAAACTAAAAGTATAAAAATTCACTTTGAAGTATGGAAATCATAAATAGTGTAATTCATTCTACTAAAGATGGACTGATAATGTACTTCGACTGTAAAATATTTTAGAAATATTGAAAGACTACTTATAAAAGTATCAAAAGTTTAAATCGATATTGAAGTTTCCATTCCTTTATTCCTTTCCAGTAAAATATATCCTCTCATCGGTTAACTCATTTCTACAGATGATATCATTCTACTGTATAACTTATAAGTTATATACAGATTATTAATAGTCTTTAATTCCTAAACTACTATATTCTGAGCTCTAAAGCTATTTTCAATAACTATTGTATAATCCGTTAAGTAATCCTCATTTTATATTTATATACTTACTATTGAGGATCCCTAAGTGGGAA
>JAQFXN010001913.1:0-13855 GCA_034693365.1 Liacarus xylariae
GCACCAAAAGATTTAGTACTTTTTGTTCTCATCTAAACTCCTCCTCTAACCTGATTTGTCATTTGAACCCTTCAATTGTATAAATTATTTTTTTTATTATTAGTGATCTGAATGTAAATTATCACAATCCTTTGCGAAATGAATTTTGCAGAATTGTAGCTAAACAGTTAATTTTTTGAAAAAATCTTCTATTATAATATCTTTAGGGCCAACATGTTTTTTATATAATTTGATGGCATTTTGTCCCAGGAGTCAACTGTGCATATTATATGTAAAGTTTATATCATAGTTACTCTAAATCTAAACTATTTCATAAAGTATTTGTTTGTTTTCCAAACTAAACTGAAACACAACTCAAAAATTTTAATACTACTATTTTATTCATTAAAAATTATTACACATTAATACCTATAGAGAATAATTTGATTTCGACAAATTTCAACATCGGTTCAGGTTTTATTTTTTAAAGATAATAATAATCATAGGGGGTATTTCGGGCTATACCTTTTTCCCCACACTCCTGGTACAGCAGGTTTGCAAAGATCAAATTCTTGCAGATTTTAATTATACTTTAAACAATTATCTTTATGATGATATTTAAATATATCAAATTTTATATTAATTTTGCTTAAATCTGATCACTTATTAATCAAATTAATTGACAATTTTACAGTAATTTAACGGAAAAAATCATCTTTTAAACCAAAAAAAAATTAGGCTAGAGTGGGATTTGAACTTGGGAGATCTTGTATCAAGGCAAGAGCTCTAACCATTATACCATAGGCCATCAGTTTGATGTCCCTAGATTGTAGTTAGTAGTGTATCAAATTGAAATTTTTTAAATTAGGCCTAGCAGGGCCATTAGTTGCTTCCCCACTTTTTATTAAATATGCATTCTTTTTTTATTATTCTAAAGAGATCTAGAAAAGCGGCAAATTTTGCATTTCACTAGGGAATTATCCATTATTAGACTTTATTTTATTTGATTTATTGTCTCTTTTCTATTTTGGTTAATAATTTTGTAGAATGAAAACTTTTGGTGATATTTGCACTTGTAGTTATTTCACGCATGGGCATTGCTCATGGAGATTGCCTGGATATAATGTACGATTGTTATGATAAAGATGATCATAAACATGTTCAATTTATTTCTACTTTTAAACTTGTAAGTCGATTAGAATTTGAATAAATTTTGCTTTCATTAACTTTTTGGATTCCATTGTAATTGTGTTATTTATAATTCTCTGAATTTAAAATTGAACAAATATGCCTATATGTTAAGGTACAAAATGCGTTCATCATTCATATTAGACGAGATTTATAAAAAATTTAACAAACTTTTGAATTAATTTCCTTCGAATTGCACTTACATTTAGGCATCGGATGATTTTGGACTGAAATTCTCTGATTTTATTATATTGGCGACCAAATGCTTAAACCGACGCTTAAGGCCCTTTTTGAATATTATTTTAAATTCTGTCCAAGTAAAAGGATTTTTGTTAAATTCTTGATAAATCCGGTCGAATTTGTTTCTAAATCTTACCGAATTCATTATAATTCTGTTAAATTCATATAAATTATTTCAGTGTTTATCAAAAGTCCGTGAAATTGCTTCACTTTTACTAGAATGTTGCGAGAATTTATCTATTGAACATACTCCTTTTTAAGCTGCCTACTGCGAAATAGACAAAATTGGCCATTTTACCTCTTCTAGACATTAAGCTCTGACCGAAAACAAACCAACAACCTGTTGCTTTTGACCTTGTACATCCCGGAATTGGGCCACCAATCTTTTCAATTTATTAAATAACGAAAAAAAATTGTTAAAGTTTTCTTTAAAATTATCAAGACAATTTGTAACTAAATTAAATTAATCCCAATTATGATATTCTATTTCTTGACTTATTTTTGCTTTGAAATTACATTTTTAAAATTAACCGGATTAATTTAAATTTTTTTCATAACGACGTTCCTTGCTATATTTTCCAAGAAAACATTAAATAAAAACTTTTATAAATGAATAATAAAATAATTGTAACCAAAAACACCATTTTGTTAACTTATTTGCCTGAATATACAGTGTGTGTTATTTTATATTTTTAAATGTTAATTTAAACTAATATAAAATTACAATTTAAGTTGTTTTCATAGATTATTATAGTGACCATTCGATGTTTTATAAGAAAATATCACTTTTGACTGTTCTTGATAACACCTTATTTATGTCATCTATATGTAATATACAGCTTTCCTGATTTTAATTTATCCAGAGAAATGCTTGATTCTCATTCATTAGTTTTGAGTTTTTATATTTGACTAATAAGTGATCGATAGACAAAATATCAATTTTAATTCAAGTCGAGTTACTTATAGAAAGTCATTGTATCAAAGTTTTTACTTTGAATTATTTCAACAATAAGGTTAACAGATAGATACTGAAATAAATATTCAACAAAGAACTATATTATTGTTATTTTAGAAAGATAAGAGTAAAAAACAATTTTAAGTGTTGTGTTATATATTTTGTTACAATAAAGGAAACGAATATAGGAAGTTCTCAAGGTCGCCCAGTTAGAGTGAATATTTTGAGAAAATGTTCTCGAAACTGACGTGGTATAACTTTTTCAAAATTAGAAAATTAAAAATCAAATTATTTGTCTGAGGCGCAAAATGTCAGGGCGGGGGGATTATTTTGCCAAATCTCAGATTCAGAGAAGGTATATTAGGTATATTTTCCTTGGTTACCACTTCTATTAAGATATTATTTGGTATGTGATTTGGTAAACATGTTGTGGAAAAATTATTGTAGCTTTATAATTTGGAGTAAAATAAATACCAGAATGGTTTTAAATGAATAATAAATGCCAAGTTTAGTATCCAAGTGGCATATGAACCCACTCCTATGGGAAGAATTTTGTTTAGAGTTCAAACTAAATAACAGAATACATATAAACTATTAATTAAAAATTGAAAGTTGAAAAATGTAGTATAAATATAAAATCTTGGACAAATAAAAATGCTCATGGTCTGCAGAGTTTTAAATTATTCATATATAGTCCAATATTGATGTTAAATTATTTTACGTTAAAACTTAAATAAAATTATTGAACTTTCTATTAATTCTTGAGTGAAGATTAAAGATTCAAAAACAATTCAAATCTCAAGTTTCTTCTTTAAGTTTAAGCTAAAAAATGAATATTACTTTTAAAGAACATACAGATAGTGTAAAACTCTGCAGACCATGGGCATTTTTATTTGACCAAGACATCATATATAGACGTGGATAATATTAGTATAAAATATAATTACAGTGAGTGTTAAGTGGCTGTTCTGCAGACAAGAGTACAATTCTTGTCTCCAGACAAGTAAAAAGCGATATCACTGCCATTTCTGGTGCCCCGGTCAGAAGTTTCTATTAAGGCCGAGCTACCTCAAACTCCCAAGAACATCCTTTCCCGGTGGTGATTCCTTTTGGCTGGCTAGAAACCAAGAAGAATCACCCAGAACATAATGATTTTCCAAGAAATCAATAGTGAGAGAGTAGAAAGTCAAATGCACTCTTTCACTGAGGTTTCTTGATATACTATTATCCTTCTATGGGCCAGAAAATGTGCTAGAACAAAATTTATTTTATTTAAGAAAATGCTTTTAAGGTAATTAATGACTGTAGAAAAATTCCAATATATTGTAACATTTATTGTATTTGCGGTCAATATTAAGGACCATAAGAGAATTAGCTCAATAATCAGGCATTTGTTGTTATAAATACTTAGGCCTTAGCTATGTACCAAATCTGTATGCCTTAGATATGTATCTAATAATAAGCTAACACTATAGGTCTATATTTTATATTTATAACTATATTTACATGTATTTATATATTCATATGCATTTAATTTATGTCCGTGCCGGCATCTGTTATGTAAATGGATTTCCCCTAAATTATAAACCTACAAGTCTTATGGACACTCCTGCACTGTTTGGAAATCTTTTGTAAATTATGTGTTTTCCAGTTTGCACGCGGCTTTTATCACACGTGTGGACTGGTCAACGAATTAGGATAGGTTCGAGGAACCTGTCGACCAATAGGCTTAGAGTACAGCGTGTTTGAGAAATGCGCAATATCATTAAGTTGTAAGAATTCAGCAGAGTGTAGTGAGACTTATCGGAGATTCTGGTTCTAATCATCAAGCTGACAGGACGTATTACTCTGTACTCTTGGTTTTGGTTTTATTAAATAAAGGCGAAATCCACTAATTGCAGTAAGTGTAAGTTTTATTTATTAGGCTAAGGCGGGGACTTCGGTCCCTGGCCGTTAGGATACAAGGGTCTTCTGGGCAATGAGGTGCCCGAGGATTGGTAAATTCTCGGAACCTATAGGTACTAACATTCTTTTTAGGACAACACCATTTAGCCTCCGATTGAAGTACTATTACTCGATTCACCTTACCATATTCGTTACTAGAGAGGAACTGTTATTGCGCCTGTAGACGGGTGATTCAGTAAGACAGGAAAGTTAGCCGGAAGAGCGAAATGTCTTACAATATTATAATACACTTTTATAAATGAAAAATATGACAAACATTTATATATAATTTATTAAAATGCATCAAATTTTTATAAATATATTTTCAATTTCAACCCAACATGTTATTGATATTGTTTATCAAAATGAGCACATGTGCATTTCTGTCTACATTCCTTGTGTGGCATTTGTGGTCGAGTATGAAGTTGTGGGACAGTCTGCGGGCAAAATGCATTCGTTCGCACTGTCCCTCACAAAACCACCCTGGCACCCGCAGAAACCATGTGTCGAGCAGACGAATGAACAAGCTTGAGTAATGTTTGCACAGGTCCCATCACACGGGGCACAGAGTGTGCGCACTTGATTCTGTCCGGTGCAGTTGACTAATTGAGCCAATGGTGGACCTGAATAGTGATTGAATTAATTAATATAGTGGTTTGGCTCAATTTAATGGCTACTTATTTCACGAATAAATTAAAAATTTAAAATAATTTACTTAATTATTTCACACAAATATATACTGCATTTACCGAATATGAGGAACTGGGATGAGACCAAACCAGCGGCGGCCAGAAGTACCACTTCTTTAAACATTTTTGGATATATTTAAATATTTTCACAAAACTTTATTCAACTGAACAGAAGAAATGATAAATTCTGAATGATTTTCCAAATATAATGTTTTAGCTCCTTATATATGATTGAATATTAACATGTGATTCAATTATGTTGTTTAAAGAACATTGGTGCTTATTTTGTAAATAATTTTTCCTGCCTTACATTCTTACGTCAAATGTATTTTCATAGTTTAATCCCATCTGAATCGGAAAGATATTATTAATTATTTTTTCACATAGTTTAATGTTTCTGTTTGTGCGTAGAGTTTATTTCTTGTAAACTCAAGATAAAATAAAGACAATTATAAATTGACCACGATATCATTCCTGTCTTCAGTTATCCATATATTGTTAATCAATAACGTGTTATATCTCAATAATTTTTAAATATAGTACTGTGTATTTGAGGTTGAGATTCTAGTAATCTTAATTACTTTCTTTCAAACTTTTTAAGATTATTACTCATTAGTAATGAATAAAGCTTTGAAATAAAAGTGCTTACAATTAAAATGTGAACGCGAAGTAAATATAATGAAAAATCCAGTTAAAATTTTTTTATTGAAACAATATTTGATAGTTTTATAACACGAACTTAATTATATACTAATATTTATTATTAAATTTTAACGGAAGTAAAACATTTTAACTGTATTCTAAACTTAATTCTCTAATTTGATGAACGCTAACTTTTTTAAATGTAAGCACTTTTTTAGCACTTTTTTCAAACCTTTGGTAATGAACAATATATTTCATACTCATAGATACAACTTATTAAACAATTAGTATTGACTATATTGTTCATTACTAATGAATCATAATCTTAAAATGTTTGAGAGACACAAATTAAGATGAGTAGAATCTAAATTTTAAATACACCATGCTATATTTAAATATTATTGAGATATAAAACATTATTGATTAACAATATATGGATAGGTAAAGACAGGAATGATATCGTGGTCAGTTTATAGTTGTCTTTATTGTATATCTAATCTGTCCAGCTAATCCACTAGCTTCTTATTGCTTCGCTTTACTTTATATTTTTTAAGTAATTAGTGACCGAAAGCTTAATAGTAATACTAAATAATTCGAAATATAAATCTTGTTATAAAGAGTTTCTATGAATTACTCAGTTTGAAGTAAATTCTCATTTGTTGCAATCGTTCACTGATTACTCAAATAATGCAAGTCAATAAAAAAAGTAGTCTATTTGCTGGATAGATTAAATATATCTTGAATTCAGTAGAAAATAGAAAATGTTTTGGTTCACTAAATTCCGGTCTCTTTAGAAAAACAAAATTAACATTGTTTTTATACAGGTAAAACACATTTCTAACAAATAATTGGAAATAATAATTCACATTTGCGAGATTCAATATGACTTGCGTTTCCAATTATTTATAAAAAATGAATTTTCTATTTAGTTTTGATAATAAACTAGAAATGTGTGAGAATTGTTTCTTTTATTGTTTAGTTTTAGAATTAAATGCGCTTGTGTCATTTACCTAAATAACGTCACTTCTAATCTTTAGCTGTACTGTGGTTTTTTGTTCAAGCGCTTATCTATCAAATGTCTCGCTTCGAAATCTCTAGGGAAATATATCTTAAGATCACCATTAACTGATCCCATTATCATCTCATGGTAAATATATCTTAAGATAACCATTAACTGATTACATTATCATCTCATTGTCAAAATATCTCATGATTACAATAAACAGATCCTATTATCAAGTCATATAGTAGTGATGAAATACAAAAATATTTTTTCAGTGTAATTGAATTTTTTTTTGTTAAAGTTTTGTTTATTTATATGCTTAAGTCCCTAGAGATTTCGAAGCGAGACATTTGATAGACAAGCGCTTGAGCAAAAAACCACAGTGTAGGCGCATTTGTTCAAGTTGTTCAGAGAATTACAAATAACGCAATTACAGTGGAAACCAAAAAGTTAAAGGAAAAAAAATTTATTCAATTTCTAATCGATTTTCAAGTTTAAAGGTAGAAACAAATTGAACATGTATATTATTGTAATTCCAAACACTTTTAAGCTATTTTATAGTATTCGCAAAATCTTTACTTTTTGGCCCAGCATGACCACTTTACACCCCTCAATCTTGGTCTGCTAAACACACTTGTTGTGTCTCTAAACCCACTCATTTTGCATTTGCGTATTGGCCAATTTCCACAATCATCACATTCGAGATATTTCCATTGCCAACATGTGCCAGCACATATACTGCCAAGTTTATGAGCATCTTTATCATAACAATCGTACATTATGTCCGGGCAATCTCCATGAGCTATGCCGGTGCATGAAATAACTATAAGTGCACATATCACGACAGTTTTCATTCTAAAAAGTGATGATTTCATTAACTAAAATAGAAAATGCAAATTTATATTATAATTCATATTATAATCTCGTTACAATTTATTTCTGCACTCATAGTATACAACCACTTAGTGTAATTGCTTAATGTTTTTATATTTGACTAATATGTGAACGACAACTAAATAATAATTTGTAGTCATAACTGATTCAAAAGTCATAAATTATTTGATACAGAGATTACATTGATAGAAAAATACAATATCATTCAGCTAATGGGCACTAAAAGATAATCTATTATGTGTGCAGAAATAAATTGTAACGAGTTTATATGTTAATAGTTTCACAAATCTAACCTGAATATACAAAAAATCAAGCAAGTGTATTCAGTCTAAACTCTGTGAAATGACATGCGATATACAATCTATTGATAATAAGAAATTTATTTATATTAAATTAAAATTTATTACAGAAAATAAAGTATTGTGCTTATTGGCAAACAAGTCTTGAAATTAAAGTTTTAACACTTTTGGAAAAAACAAACTTAAATTTTAACAAAGTTGATTACTGGAATTTTGTTTTCCAACTGGTTCTTTTATATGGAGAATTGTATGAATTAGTTATCTAGTCAATTATTGCTTATCATATTTGAGAAAATTTTATTGGAGGTCTGAGAAAATATTTGTGTAAAACTCTCAACATCTGATTATTTTAATCATAATCATTTCTCTTTCTCTACGTTTAGGTAAATATCTCTGTTGTTGTCCATCATTACGAGAACCGGTCTTTTTCTTCAGTTCTAAATCACTTTTCTCGAGGCCATACGTGAACTTTGTCTGCCATTTCTCCACATTTTCGTTGCCATTAATAATATTATCCCAAAAGGCCACGGCTTCGGGACTATTCTTCTGGACTTCAGCGCATTTATATATAAAAGATTTGATGCCTTTATTTAAATTCTTGAATGCATTATATGTTTCGACCCAAACATTGCGATACAACTCAGTGCCCAATAATTTAATAATAAACCGTTGGTCTCTATACTGTCGGATCTGTTCCAATCGGGACTGCTTTTCCAATTGGGATATGGGGTGAGAATTCTCTGCATAAAATGCTGCAGTCGTTACACTATCACCAAAAGGCACGCAAACAATACTCCAAAAACATTCGGGAATTTCAATGCTATCACTCTTTTTATATTTATTGTTCTTATCCCCACTTTTGGGTATATTCTGGGGACAAACTCCTGATATAACAATTCCGGGCCGAGACTTGAGAGCTTCAAGTGTTCTATTTTCTAATGTATTCCATGGCCCACGACTTGTGAATGGGTCTTGTGGTGCAATATTGGTTATAGTGTTTAATAGACTCTGGGCTTCATTCGAATATGAAAATGCATTTTTAGGCAAAAGTGGTTTAGGATTATAACCACTTTGTTTATAATCAGACACTTTTAACTGTTTGTCCTCTAAAAGTTCACAAAAATTTTCTACATATCTAATGCTCTCAACTGACTGTTCAGTTGTTTTATTTATATTATTTTCTTTTGTGTGAACATAGACTGAAAATTGGGGTAACTTTTTATTTGTATCATATCTTGTGATAAAATGCAACTTTTCTTCCGGATATCGAGTGTTGGAATTGATTCTGATTTGGGTTTCATTCCTATTAATAGCTTCGCATTCACTCTCTATTGGTTTGCATTTAATTTGTTTTGCATTTTTCCAAACATTTCTATTCCCAGACTTTTGGCATTTCATTTTGCCAATAGTGGGCTCATAACCAGACCTACAAATCACTGGACATTCCTCTCCGACTAGACTTTCATTACAGGATTGCATTTGTTTTGCGTCCGAATAAATAATTTTCGGTAATTCTGAACACATCTCTGATTTGTCTTTTACTTCTTTACAACTATTTGTCTCAAAATCGAATTCACAATCTGTGGTCAATCCGTCCACTGCTTTGGCTTTTGATTTAGATTTTTGATTCACTTTTTTCTGTTGTCGTTCTTCGTCTTCAGAATTGGATGAAGTTTTTGTCTTCGCTTCCAATTTAGTCTTTTTGACACTTTTTCTCAATTCTGATCCGATATTTGGAATTCTGTTGAGAATCTCTTTCTTTCTCGACTGATCTCTAATCGATTCTATGAAAGACAAAGAGTTTTCATTTGTTTGTCTATTCTTTTCGACTTCTGATTCAAAATCATTGTCATCTGATTCTAGTCTTTGGTTTTTATTCCTAACACTTCTAACATTTCTAAGCTTTTGGTTTTGGTTTCTGGAATTGCGATCAAAATTCTGTTCATAATCTTCTTCATTGGGTCCGCCCCTGTAGTCATAGCCATGCGGTGAAAGCGGATAATTATTGGAGTTATATCTGTCGCTATCGCCGGAAGACTTTTTGGGAGAAATATTATCTAAATCTGCGTCCATATCATTGACATTCTTGATGGCGTCATCCAGTGGTTGGCCATCACTGCAGTCATCATCAGTATTATTAGACATATGTCCCGGAATCTCCTTCTCATCCATGATTCTGACGAACAGATCCACGTTTTCATATTCAGTAATATTTGAATTTTTCAGATCTGATTCTTTGAAAAAATAACAAAACATAGAGCTCTCGGCCGTGTCGTATACCAGTGCTGTCGCAATACAGAGCTTCTGCTGCAGACAAAACTGCAAACATTTTTGGCCATTGATTTCTCCCTTTAGTTCATAGGGATCGACATCTGTTGTGAACATTTTCCATGGAATTCGTTTAAATGCCATATATTCCGAGTCTTTAGGCATTGAAATGAGTCCAGACTTTTCTGTATAATTGGTGTCTTTAAGTGAAGGCGAGAGTAAAGCGCTGTCAGAAAAGAGAGCGCACTCTTTGGTCTCCAGAATAGCCGTATATTTACGACAAAAGTCACAGTTTTCTTCGGCGTATTGACGACACTCTTCTTCAGTCATCCCTTCTTTGATCTCAAGTGGATTTCCGACATAAGTATAGCCCGAATACTCTTGAAATCTCGAGTGATTTTTCGGGACATTCATTACATAACTATTGTTAGACTTGTCTTTTGATTCAATCCATTTCGGAGTACTAGTGTATCCAAACAAATGACATAATTTCCTATCGTTTCCTTTCTCTTCGTTGTATTCTTCGTCGTCATTGTCTTCATAATTGGATCCATTGGTTGTTTGCATTGTAACAAAACTGCAGTCTTTAACTACATTAACGTTTTCCATGCATTCATATAAACATTCTTCCAGTTCTTGGACTTCAATCGTTTTCATTGGTTGAGTGTTAGCCAATGTTTTTGGTCCGATATCTTGGAATCGCCACTGATTTTCGTCATCAAAGATACTCATGTGTTGTAAACTAATAGAATTGGCCTTAAGTTTATTAACATTTGATCCCTGGTTTGCATCAAATATTTTACAATTAGAATCGACGAAATCATAATTAATGGCCAAACAATTCTCCATATCTTTAACGCATTCGTGAAGACATTGCCAGACATTGTCTGTCTTTACTGAATACAACTCATCGCCAGAAATCATACCGTTTTTAGTATCAATCCATTCGTCATTCATTAGTGTATTCTTCGGATTTTTAATAACAGTATTGAAGTCTTCATTCGCGTCTATGTCATCAGTGGTCAACTGGTCGTAGATATAACACATTCCAGTGTTTGGCGAATACGTGAATCCAATACATTGTTGTGAATCACTGCAGGCTTTATAGCATTGTTTCGATACAATCTTCGGCAAAAATTTATAACTTCTAAATGGAGTTGATTTCAAACCAATTCCCGAATACTTAATCCAATCTAATTCTTCACAGACATCACAACTCTTTCCCGCTTCAGTACAATTGTAATATGAGATCACGTCTGCCATCAGAAGTGGATCAGTTGTTTTTGTAGGTTTTGTTTTTCGCTTATTATCTTTGGAGGAAAGGGAGGAATCACTAGGTTTTCGGTCGCCATTTTGTTTATTCTTTCCAGAAATAAATTCCACCCATTCCTCATCAAACGGATCCACAGTTGTTGTTGTCTGAACTCTAGTTCTTATGGGTGACGAAGTAGTTGTGCCGCTTTGTGGCCCATAATTACGATTGCTGTCAATTCTGGATCTGTTTCTCGTCTGCGGCGGAACTTTTGACTTAAGCATTGATACGAACGGATCTTCTGTTGTCGTCGTTTCTAAGTCTTCAAAATTAATCCATTTATTGGTCTCTTCATTGCCATCATCTTTGGTCTGGACTTCATTCTCGAATTGTGAGAATTGATTGAAATCCTCTTCACTCGAATCGTCCGCTTCTGTAGGGCTGACCGCTGTTGTAGTTCTTATTCTATAATTACGTTTCGGAACTTTGGGTCGAGTAGTTGTGGTCATTTCTTGCTGAGCGTCCTCTTCGTTAATATCTTGTGTTTGGGGTTGTCTTCTGCGTTGGTTTTCCTGTGGTTGTGGTCGTGGCCTTGGCTTAGGCTTCGGTCGCCTTTCGTCAATTCGTTCGTCAAAGTTGTGATCGAATTGATTGTCTTCTTCTGCCAATTCATTCGTTGGTTCTCTGCTTATCTTTGGCTTTGGTGTAGGTTTTGGTCGCACTTTATTTCTTTGATTGGGTTCTTCATAAACTCTGTCCGATTCAACCGGTGGTTCTTCACCCCTACGGTCTGTCATTGGATATGTCTTTTGTTGTCTTCTATTGTATGATTGATTGGGGCTTTGATAAGGACTTTGATCTTCAGTGTTCGCAATCTTTTGTCGCGAATCGATTTGTTGCGATTCTTCAGGTAATCTATGGCTTTGATGTTGTCTCAGACCATACTGTTGTTGGCCATACTCTCTATGCGGCGGTTGTTGTCCTGACTGTACACCTGATTGTTGGCCCAATTGCTGGCCATGTTGTTGTCCGGATGGCTGTGCGTATTGGCTATAATCCAGACCAGACTGTTGTTGGTCCGGATAGTGTTCACTATAAACCTGTCCCGATTGCACTTTCGGCTGTTGGCCATACTGTCCATAACTTTGACCCGACTGTCCATATGTCGGCTGCTGTCCCGACTGTGCACCTGATTGTTGGCCATACTGTTGACCTAATTGTTGGCCCTGTTGTTGTTCATATTGTTGGCCGTATTGCTGTCCATATTGACTGTAGTCCTGACCCGAGGGTTGGCTATACTGCTGGCCATAGTCCTGATCGGGTTTTTGTTTATACCTCTGGGGTTGTTCTGCACCCGAGGCCTGACAGTTCACATTGTAAGGCCAATCACATCCGTTATGACTGGGATTAAAATGAGTTCCCGGTCCACAACTGAATGAAAATTTTGTGCCCGAAACACACCGATAGAACTTTACACAATCGGTTGGGTCGGCAAAGAATCCGTCCCCTAATTGGTTAAGGAATTAACAAATTATATAAACATTTAAATCGCAATTAAAATTTTTCATACCTTCGCAAATAAACGCATTACTTCTCGTTAATAAAGAGATAAGTAATACGAAAGTTATAGATCTAAACATAATTTTTTAATTGAATTTATTTCCAAATACTTTCAGATGATTTACAGTTTTATTCATCAAAATATCGATAGAATAGAATATATAAAAAATTTCACTGATATTAACAGTGGTTTTATTAGTTGAAAATAATTTTTATCGATAGAGAACTATTGAAACTATGATTTCTTAATCAATTGAAGTCTTGTTTAATAAAATCCTCAGAAATTTTCAAAAAAAAAACTTTTGGTATTCATAAAAAAGTTATTTCTGGTCTTTAATAAACAATATATTTGTCATTAAGAAATTGTAACCAAAAAAGTTTCACTTTTATAGACCACATAATTGAAGGCCAGAAAATATTTTTGTCAAAAGTTTTTTTAAGAAAAACAACATCAAATATAAAATGAAGAAATTGTTTCAAAATTTACTCTATATATCGATTTAGTGATAAAGAAAAAAAAATAATATAAATATAATCCAAACAGAAATAGGACTTAAATTAAATATTTAGATATCATAAATAATAAATTAATATTATTATTGACCCGAAAAAACACTTTAATATATAGAAGTATTGTGAAAGAAAAGATCAAAGGGTAAAAAATATATACAAACACAAGAGCTAATACTTTTTTATCAATGATTGATTAAAGAGAAATAAAAAATTAAAATTAAGTATTAAATTTGTGTAAATATCTATAAATTAATTGTGATTTTGATTATATTTTCTGGTATTTCGTGGAATTGATGGAAAATTTTCTCATTTTTTATCTTATTTTATTAGTTGGTGTAATAGAGGTCTGGAGTTTGATTTAGTCGATCGAAATAGTCTTAATAGCATCTTGTTTATTACCAAACCGATTCCTCGATATCGACATCTTAA